>CAJVPT010003391.1:0-15366 GCA_910592055.1 Acaulospora colombiana
AATAAAGAGTCTTAGACACAACTATAAAAGCAATACAAAGCAATTCACTTTCTTTACTGATAGATCTTACAAGCAATGTACAAAAAGTGAGAACGAACTTGAAATGGGTCTTGCATGGATTCAAATTAAGAACAATAAAATAATTAATCAATTCTTAACAGGGGCAATATCGTGGCTATCAGCTACAAGAGTAGAAATCCTAGTCATATTTACTACAATCTTTACAATACCTAAAAATGAAGAAGCAACTATATACTGTATACAGATTGTAGTGCAGCCATTAAGATATGGAGGACAATTTAGTCACAAATGTTTATTTTCATAAGAAAATGGATCAAAATAACCAACTGGTCACTATGGAACTGAATCAAGGACCTAGTATAAAAGAAAAACTTTTGCCTCACACTTGAAAAGATCAAGGTCCATCAAAATAATAAGTTCAACAATATAGCAGATAGGTTAGCAAAGTAGGCCAGAAGAGAAAATCCTTTAACATGATAACAAACACCTGATCTGTGTCAAGTTCTCACAATAGTAGCCTGGAAAGAACATATTATTGATATTAGTATTAAAGATTTTCTTAAAAAATAGAATACTAAGAAAATAGAACTAGCTTGAATGGAACAAAAATGTATCCAAGACCGATGAATGCACCCTAGTAATGAAATTGACTGGCAAATTTTCTGGAGACAATTCAATCCATACAATACCTTTTACATCTCCTTTAGTACCAATAAGGACAAAAGTTTTTTAGTAAATCTAACCCATGATGAGCTTCCTATCCTTCAAGTGATGCAGAAAAGAAAATCATACTTATATTCAAGCACAATTTGCTTAATATGTAATTTATAAGAGGAAACCCTGAAACATCTTTTCGAATGTCCCAAAACTCAAAGTGAAAAATAAATTATATGGGACAAATCTTAAAGTAAAATTTTTCAATATATCAGGAAAACAAAAGATCTATTTGACGAAAGCCAGACAGAAGTTAAAAGAGTAACAGAGAAATGGATCCAGGATATTAAACAACAGTATGAAAGCTTATGTAATACAGCCTGTGGCTTTATATATAGAGACAAGATCAAGATCCTGGAAAAGCAACTCAAAGCCCTCAAGATTCTAGCAACAACAACACAAGAAGCTATTGATAAATTTTGTAAAAAAATGAAGAAGACCTTCAAGAAAGAAGTTTGAAACAAACACTGTAGCATTACTATCGAATGGAAACAAAATCAAGAAATTATCAGTAAACTTAAAAGGCTTGGAGTAACAACTGATATGACTAGAAAAATGGATCAAGTCCTTAAGGAAGCCAATTACTTCTCTATTTATCCCTTCAGAAATATGACAGAAGAAAAAAAAACTCAGAACAAATAAAGTTTTAAGGTAATATAGTAGATATAATAAATATTTGGATATTCAAAAGTTTTAAATGGTTTGGTTTTTAATCACAGTTAGAACTTCAGGATATCTACAATTATGAGCTATAGACAATGATCTAAGTGGCTAAAGGATAATCCAAGCCACAAAGAGAGTGAAATATCATCCCCTAAGTTGTATTTAAAGAAGGTTAAACTTTGTAGATGGGTGAGTCAATATGTGAAAGTCATAAAATATGTAAATATCAAATATGTTTACAATAAAATAGACAAGCTATATTGACCTGACTGCAGATTAAAAAAAAAAAAAAAAAAAAAAAAAAAAAAAACTATTCTTAGATTTTATCTATTAAGAATAATATCTTGTTAGCTATTCTACTATATCCAGGCTATCTGATGTTCTAGAAATCTAATAGTAGACTTCTTCTTTATTATTTAGAGAATTATTTGATATATGTTTACTTTTTAAAATATCTGTCTTACTATATTGGATATATTCCTTAATTGATATTTTTTACTACATTTAGTTCTTAAAAACTTGATTGTCTATTGATATTCTTGATTTTTATATAGTCTCAAGTAAGTCTTATAGCAACTAATGATGAGCCAGATTGATGATCAAAGTTTTTCAGTGACCATTTTTAACCACTTTTCAAATATGGTCTTGTAGAGGCTTACCTTAGTTATTATATAAGACCTTTGATTTATTCCAAATATATAAGTTCTTACAGATATTCTATCATGATTATTAAACTTTATCATTTCTTATTGATAACTTGTGAGGCTCAATCTCTGATAGTCATTAATAATAGTAATCTCAAATCTTTCAGTATATACCTGATCCTAATGTTTGTGATTGGTATATACAATTGAAGTCTCCTAGACCTCTCATAAGATTGGAATTTTTAAGAAGAGATAAATTTCATATAAAGCTAACAGGATCTTGAGTCATTATTATTTTTCTTAGTAATCTTTTAATATCTTTATATATTTTAGATAAAAGAATATTGTGATTTTGTTTCTTGATACTAAAACCAACTAGAACTTGTATAATCTTATTTATTATACTATGGTTGGATGGTGGGATCTGATAGGTCAACTTTTGTATAAAAGTACATGTGATTGATAAGTATATATCTTGTATAATGTAATTTATCTTGTGAAAACTATTCTTAAGTGGAATTGAACTAATAATTTACAGATAATGACTTGGAAGTATACTCACTGCACTATTGATCTATAGGTTTTTTAAAATATTCTATAGCTTTACTTTATCAAATATAACTATAATTTTAAAAGATACTTGAACTTCATTTAAGATAGTATAGTTATTATTTTTATTTCTATTATTTTATATTCTCAAATATTATTTTAACTTAATTATGTTTTAAAGAAGAAAATCCTCTTTCTGAAGATTTTTCAGGATTGATTCAACAATAAAATTATCTTTAATTCAAAATCATTGTTTTATCTTTTTTATCTAAATTATCAGTAATAAAACTTTTCATTTATTTTTGTCTAAATTAAAAACTTTTGCATATCATATTAAAAATATAACTTAATATTTCCTTTGCACTAGTTCTTTGTCTCTATCTAATTTCTAAGAGATAAATTGAATAGATTAATAACATAAAAATTATAATTGCATAAATTATATTTAAGTTTATTTGTTCATTTGTTATTTTCAATTTGTTTGATAAATGTATTAGTTAAAAATTGAAACCCAGTTTTCTGAGCATATTACTATGCATAGTATGTAAATTAGATTCAAAAACTTTATATTCTTTTTTTATTATTCCTTATTCATTTTCTTCATTTTTCCTTTCTCTCAAATTTTTAATATCTATTATTTTCTCGAATAACAGAATTCCATAGTAAATAGCAATAGACGGTCTATAAGATTCTTTATAAATTTATTTTCATAAACTTTTTGTAAATACTGTATATTGGTTGACATACAGTATGGTATTATTAAAAAAGGTTGAGTCAGTTTTTTGAAAAAAAAAAATTTTTTTTTATACTAATATTTAAACAAAAATTATATTAATTAATAAATTGTTTTTTATTTTAAATGTTTCATACTGTTATCTATAAAATGAAATATTTTTTTTAGGATTAATAATTTTAAAATTATCTTTTTAAAATAAAACATTATGCAAATATAAAATTTGACAGTTTGTTTGCAAAACTTAGGTTGATGCAAATAATTTTATTCATGTAGTTTACATCTCATTTTTTTGCAAAAAAAAAACCTTTGTAATATATTTAGAACGTAAAAGACGCCACGACATTATGATCAACACTTTTTTTTTTTTACTTTTTTACTTATGAAACACCTGATCCAAAAATTTAGAGTAATCGTATCCGTCCGTCGAGACTTCGCTTGGGGGCATGGTCTCTTGTAGATAGGACACCACATTCTGTGGCAACAAAGACCTCTTTAAATCAAGCTCGGTAACATACGGCTTATCGCCGGCCACGATCTTGAAAGATTGTCGAAGTTGGTCAGGAGACGTTTTATCTTCGGTCACATTTACCATGAATAGAATAAACTATAATAGCGAGTGCCTTACGAATTAGATAATTATAAAAGATCACATGATAAGCTGAAAATTTAACGATACCTGAGAGAAGGACGCTTCGGGCTCTCCTGCGGACATCTGGTAGAATGCCGATTCAAATTCGGCATCCTAATAACGTGAAAGCATTTAGATTTCGGAACGATTTCTTAGAAAGCTAGATCACCAAGTTGCTTACATTATACATAAGACCGAGACTGGCCAAAGCTGCTTTAAATTCAAAAATATTCAGTGTGTTAGAGGCATCCTTGTCAAAGTGACGAAAAGTACTCTCGAATTCCTCCAATTGTGCCGGTGTGAGATTTGTCATGTTTCTTGACACAATCTAGTTCAGATAAAACGAATGAGTCGTCTGCTCATGTCCAGCAGTAATATGTACAAGAAAAGAAGCAAAAGAAAAGAATTAGCAAACCTGATTCTCAATGAACGCCGTCTTCTTGGCAATTGATTGCTGCACAAGACCTAACTCGAATCTTAAATCGTCCACGGAAAAGACGGTGTAATCGTTTTCTTCAATGTTTGCCTCATTGCATTGCACATCAAGATCCTCAATGTGACCGAGAGAAGTCTCCAAAGGTTTTAATTTGGAGGAAAGATCTTTAACTATCGAAAGTTGAGCCTATAATTACAAGTGTGATAATGAGTTATTTGCGAACTAAAAAAAAAAAAAAACATGTCGGTGACAAGAAATACAACAATGTGTTACATCTAACTCTCCATCCAATTTGGCCAATGGCTGTGAAATAGACTCTAGATTCCTCTGGAATTCGTTAGCAGAACGTGCAAATGACCTGCGTAGGCTTTCCTTGATCCTAAAGGGGGGTATCGTAATTAAAGGGAGGTAATTACCAATTCAATGATTTCACATGGGAATCCGATCCTCCCAATCTTCTAATTCTCGCAACTCACTCTCTTATCTTGTCATTAATGATTTTGTATCTTTGAGCTTCAGCGTTCAACAGACCTCTCCACACTTCATCCAAATCAGCCAATGTCAATCCGGGAGGTGGATGATATGGTTCCAACACGTACGTCTTAAGTTTGGTCTGAATGTTGCCAAGCAGGGTATCGATGTCACTTTTCTCCGAAACCCATGCTCGCTTTTCGCTATTTTTATATTGATTAAATTCAGCTGACCGACGTTTGGCGTCGGAATAACTTCCGTCAAAATTTGCGTTGACCCACTCAGCTTTTTTGTCTGCGACGTTCTTCATCAACTATGAAAGTTTCGAGGCATGCATTGATGGTAAATATGCATTGAACTACGAATTACCACGTCGACCCTTGACAAAAATTACCTGCTTAACACGTCTCTCATAACTGTGCTCCATGTCCCACGCAGACTGCATGACCTCTGCAAATTTTGCAACTCTTCTGCCGGCGGTTTCAACCATATCTATGAGCGAGAGATCATTCTAAGGATTACTGTGAAGATGCAGAAAGACGATGGCTGAAATCACACGAACCCAGATGTGAGAATGCGTGGAAATATAAGGCAACATAGGTCATAACAGACCTTTCGTCAGGTTTCTGAATATCGCAAACATCTTCCACATCCAATAATTGCTTTATGGTTTTATTAAAAAATAAAATAAAATAAAAAAAAAAAATAGGATTTTTTTATCATATTCTTATCATAAAAGAAGACACCAATCTACTTACCGTTATCCCAAGATGAGTGGCTGCGACTTCAAAAGCCAAAGCAGTATTCCCGTGACGATCGGTCTAATTCGCGTGGGGATCATTTTTATTTCGTTAATCGATCAAGATCACAAGCATCCATATGTACCACCGCCACAATCACCTTGTCCAATGCATTGTAATCCAAAAGATCTGGACGATGCCGATGGATTAGGGCGCAGCTAATCAGAACATACGCACCGTTATTTGCGCGAACATCAAACGACAAAAAGAAAGACTCCTTATTACATTGAAGAAAGGAACTCAACTCACAAAGCCAAACCGTCCTGCCAACTTCACATGGTAAAGGCGTAATCATATTAGAACTTTTCGACAGAAGAGTAAACAATGCCACTGTAAATTGATAAAAAGAAAAAAAAAAAAAAATTTTTTTTTTTTTTACCTGTAAGTAAAATCGCGTACGTTGACCTCAGCATACGGGGCGGTCTTTCTCTGGCACCAAAGCAAGAGACCCTCTTTTGCAGTAAGTCCCTCTTGACTAGGATGATTAGGGGTCGACGTGTCAATAAGTTCGGAACAGGGATGAATCAGGATGCACAGGGTCGAGCCAACATCCTATACAGACCTGATATCCGCGATTGTGAATCTTAAGATAATGGTCCATATCATGCCGAGAATAAGTTTAAGATTGCCATCAACAATGTCTGATCATGATTATGTGAATGTGTAAGAATTTATCTCGTCTCTTGATCGGTTGATAGATCTTATCGATCAGATGATGGTCCAAGTCACATCTTATTTGAAAAAGGGCATTGGCAAAATTTACCTTCGGCACCAATGTTGGTCAATGATACTCCTCGGTGTTTGATAAATTCCAAAGCTTTATTCACATTCTCCACTTTTTGTATCCGTAACTTGGGATTCTTGTTGTATCTCCCGAACGACACGTCCCCAATGATTTCCTAAAAGAGAACATGAGAGTGTCACGATGGATGGAGCACGTCCGTGAGTGAGAAAATGGATTGGGGGTGTAAAGGAGAAGCGTCCTTTCGACGCCCCTCCAAGTTGACGTCGTAGCATTTACATCGAATCTCGAAGGATCAACGAACGTCCAAATGAAATTGCTCACCAAAAGCTGAATCAAAGGCACACCATTGGACATTTCGCGAACCAGATCGGTGATGAGCTCGATGCCTTTATCCGCCAACTTACTGTTTACCCTGTTGCAACGAAGGTGGAATTGATAATAATTTCATAAATCGGACGAGGTTACCGTGACATTTCGGAACCCTCACCATTTTGTAAAGGTTTTTTCCTGAATTGTTTCCCACGTTCGGTCCATCACCTTCGCTGGGTGAAAAGAAGAAGGTCCGCATGTGGAATCACGAATCCCAACGTGCACTTTGGAGTACGAACGTGAACAAAGAACACGCACCTGTATCTTCCACAATTTGTTGGGAAGCCGAGGTCGGCTTGAAGGGTTGAGCCATTTGGCGAACCTTGATTACATAAGCAAGCGTGCCAAATCGAAAAAAAGATTGCGAATTTTTCACTTGGATTCGCAAAGATCGAAGTACACAGAGAATGATGTAAATGATGTGATGATGCGCAATAAATTTACGAAAATGGAAATTACGTGTTGGGTGCGTATCGGGTGCATTCACCGTGTTAATTGGTAATGGCTAGCTAACACATCATGTAAGAATGTGGCAAGCGACAATGCTAACACTAATTCGCTCCATTTACGATCCGCAATTGTCGCACAAGCGATCAGTTTTGGAACTATATGAAAGAAATTATTTTTCTGCGTGTGGGGTGTCTATAAGAAAAATAACTCTCACCCACTGATGACGCATTCCAAATTCAATAACAATTTGGGACCTTCGAGCGCATTTGAACAAAAGAGTCGACAAGATGACCGAATTGGGAGTCCGCCTAAATCCCCGGTGTTCCAAAAGAACCTTTCGGACCTTCAGGAGATCATCTCTACCGTATTCCAATCATTTCACGGGTGCAAGATAACCACATCGGACGAATATCTCCAGGAGAAGTTGAGTAAAATCACCCACGAGGATGGGATCTTTTATATCGCCACCGTACAATCCATCCAACATAACGATCAGATAAAGTCGCACGCGGAAAATATAATCAATTACATTCAGAAAACCAGATCTTTGGCAACGACCGCCGGTCGTCGCCCGGTTCCCAAGGAGCTCATTAGAGATTCCATGGACATCAAGGAGTCGGTGAGGGGATTGAGAAATGATTATGACGGAGTGCTGAGACGACTGAGAATCATTCAGGAAGAGCTTCGTAAACGGAAATGCGATATCAGCAAGCGCATAGATGAGATTCCTTTTTACGAATCGCAGGTGTACATGTATAGGAAGAAGTCCAAGCTTCATTTCATTCGGTCCAAGAACCTATTTTTATTTGGTGGTGGCATGATATTTGGCGCCCTCCTGATTGTCATGTGTGCTCTGGGAGATGCGAATGAATCGATAATAATACCGATCAATCTAACGATGTTGGGACTTGGCCTTTTGCTGATTATGGTTGGACTGGCGTTCAAGGCGACTTCATACTTGCACATCCGAAAGTCGGATCTTATTGACGAGGAAATCGAGTACACCAATAAATTGTCGGAAACCACGAATGACCAGGAGACGCGGATGATAGAACTTAACCTGATCGACATCATCTTCCAACTAAAGATCATTCTTGCTTATTGGAAGAAATGCCTATCTAACCTGGAGAATCTTATGGTGGAACTTGGACATGGAGATCACATCTTATCCGAACGCATCGAGGAAGTTTGGTTGAATATAAAGGATCAATGTGAAATCTACAACAGAATAATAGGAGAAATTTTGGATCAGGTCGATAGTGTGCAGGGAAGACAGGTAACCACGACGTCCGTCTCCTAGTTGAGAATGCATCATTGCCTCCTGGATGAAATTTGACGCACCCTGAAACTAGGATCGCGAGAAGCAATCATAGAGAATTTGATGCATTGATGCTGAGCATTATTGTACATTTGTGTAAATTATTATTTTCGGGACAGACATTTGTAATGCTGTACGATTCTTCTTCAGCTTATTATTATTATTCTTCTTCTTCTTCTTATTATTATTATTATTTTCTTCTTCCTTGTCATTTTGTATACTCAGAAAGGTTATTTATATATTAATGTAGTTGAAATTAGAGATATTCTGATTATATTTGGCCAGAAGAATCTTTCGCGTGAACCTGCCTAAATGTCAATTCAATGTTGGCGTCAATTTAATATCATTTTCCTTGTACCTTCGAGATAAGCTTTACGCGAAAACAGGTTCACATTAGGTAACGTTTTTTGTCAGATAGATTCAACTTTAAGTTTATGTAAAGTCGTTCCGCAAACGTGAAGTAACGATGTAAACGTTAAATATTTATGATGTGACACAGTGTGTGCACCCATTCAAGTAAAATTACGTTGTTCATTCATATGAAAATTCTGTGGTTGTACTCGATGACATGAAGGACGCGCGACTCAAAATGAAGTAATGGGATTGGTTTATTGTGCACCTGAACTCCAAAGCAATACGACTTAACCGTTACGTCACTACGTACGTGATTGGATGGATGATCGTCACATGCATGAATTGTCAAGTATAAAAAGGTGAACTACGAATCGGAGATCATAACCATGAAAGTTAATCAAAGTTCCTTTAAGAAGAAAACTTTGCAAGGTGGTAGCGGTGGGAGTATCACTTCAAAACCGCTACCGGGAACACGCTTATCTCCGTACAATGGGCAAACCTTGACTTCAACGGGCGTGCCTTCGCTTGATGATATCCTTTCCAGAAAACTCACACGCTGCTGGAGAACGTGACACGTTTAGCGGCATTTACAGTTCCTTAATTAACAATTCTACACATATCTTAGGTGGTGGTATTCCGGTTGGCACGGTTTTATTAATTAGAGAAGATCGATATACGGAATATTCAAAATTGTTACTTAAATATTTTCTGTCCCAAGGGATTGCCTCGGGGCATCATATTCTGTTTGCCAGTGCCGAAGAAAGGCCATCGAATTTTATAAAGGGGTTACCCTGGATCGCTAGTAGCGGATCGGATGGATCAGAAGATGCGGGTGATGGTGGTTCAGGTGCGAATAGGCTTGCAGAAATGTTGGAAGATAAGATGACTATTGCTTGGAGGTATAAAAAGATGAAAAGGTTTGAATCGAGCGTTGAAGATGGTAATTACATGATATATGTACGCGTAACTTTGATGCGTCATTGTAATGGAGATATAATATGTGTGTGGGTTGGTTTATTTCAATTCCAAAGCCACGTCAAATATCCGTTATAAACAAACTCCTACTGGAGGTGGCCTTGTGATGCATCAAGGAGTGGAAAGGCCATTTTGTCAAGTTTTCGATTTAACCAAGTTAATTCCACAATCATCGATCGAGTCTGCACCAATGACGTTGGTCGATGCAAGCATGTGGGACGATGAGATCGAGGATCCATATCATAAACTTTTATCCATAATTCGTCAAGTGATAGACGAAAAATACTTCAGGTTTGATTAGTAATTTTTTATTTCAAGTGAGTATCTCCCCTCAACCGCTGTTAGCAAATTACAATTGACGAAACCTTATCACAGAGCATCGGTTTCTCCGCCAGCTGGTGTTGAAAGGAATATAATGAGAATTGGGATTCACTCGATTGCCTCATCATCTTGGAAATCTAGAACTCCTCATGTAAATTTTTTCACCTTGTTTTTTTTTTTTTTTTCTTAAATCAAGAAATTCTTGTTAGTTAACCTTGGGTATTATTAATCAATCGGTCGTAGGATCTTTTTAGATTTTTTCATGCTCTACGTGGTTTATTGCGTTATTCGTATAGCGCTGCCGTAATAACAATTCCAGCTTACATTTATGACTCCCCTTCATTTATAAGACGTGTTGAACACGTGAGTGATGCGGTGATCGGGTTGGAATCCTTTGCGGGTAAAATTTTTCATTCTCTTTTTGGGGTGAGGTTCATTCTCTCATGCGGCAATCTATGCACTCACACCATCACATGTGCGTACGCTTAAAGGTTCACCCGAAACAGTTAATTCGGTTTACAGTGCCACTTACCACGGTTTGTTCCATGTTTATAAGTTACCCGCGATCAATTCACTCATAGCTCCTTCAGCAAAGTTATCGGTACTTTCCGGCGGGGGTGGAAATAATTTGGGTTTTAAGTTAAGGAGAAAAAAGTTTTCAATTGAAACCTTTCATCTACCACCTGAGGGTGGTGTTAACGAAAGGCGTACTAAGGACGGGATTAAATCGGACGAAAAGGACGTAGTCGATAGATCCGAGTGGTAGCGGAAGTGGTTTTGATATGGATAAACCAAAAAAAAAAATAATCTTTTTTTTCTTTTTTTTTTTTTTACAAAACACCAAGATTTTCCGAATCTCGCTACTTGGACACATGACATTGAATGCATTGCTCATTGAAAAGAACACGATAAGAATCACCCAAGAAAATTCGCTCCTATTAAAATCATGCATTTCCTTCGCGTTTAAAAAAAAAAAAATATTGTATAAACTTTACGAAAAAGATCAAATTTAATAATAAATGGTTCAAATAATAATTTATGAAAGTAATGAATTTTTCATTGATACATTTCTTACCAACCTCTGGGTTCTTTCCAGTTGGATTCTGCAATTTCACATCCGATAACATAAAAAATTCTTATAAAAATGATCACAGGACGCGCAACTCAATTTTGTTGATTGAAAAATACGCGCGGAATTGAATTTGAAAAGAAATGAAAACAGCAAAGAAGTGCAACATCAAGAAAATTACTTTCTTCTTTCCTCAACGACATTCCGATATTACTATTTACCAATAATTGGAGGATGTCCATTTACTCGCGCTTGGCAAATTTTTTTCGATATTATTCCACCACATTCTAACCAAAGATGAACATCCGAGCCTTATAATCAGAGATACAACCTGATGTGAAAATAATTCCTTGGTTTTCCAAAAGTTATCAGAACGCATCGGAACAGACATAGTGACGAGCTCTTCTCGCCATCGAGATCAATCCGAAAAAGGAAAATCCGTGTTTTCGTTGAAATCATCAAGCTGTCATATTTCGTAATCAATCAACAAGGCTATGCCCATCCGCACGTTCACGTTACTCGGATGAATTCCGACTTTCGCGTCTATTGTCTTACTGTTTGTTTGGGAAACTTGATGACAGTTGCAAGTATGACTGACTTCATTCAATTTCTTCCAACAATTAAATTCATTTAAATTCTTTTCGCTCTTAGAAACGCGACATTCCAATCTCTATGCGATAACGCAAGAACCTAACCATTTAAAACAAAAGCACCTCTTGGTTTCTTCGCTCATTAATATACTTAAGTTCAATAGATGTTTTTTATTTTGTGATAGGTAAAGTTATATTACATGTGATATACTGTACATCTTAAAATTCATTCATTTTTTAAAATATAAATTTGTCTCCTGCGACGGAGGAGTTAATGCTTAAAATAAAAATTCGAGGTACTGATTGCACCCATTGACGCATTGACGGGATTCTGAAGCAGTACAAATTATCAAAAAGTCATTAATTTTTAAAATTTTTTACTCTTAAGAATTCCAACGTACAGTGATTGTAGTCGGAATTCTGAAGTAATGCTACATGCCAAAAATTGCTGACTTTTAACATAAGAATTAAAGTGTGCAGTGCAGTGATTGCAGTTGCACTTGGCGTATTGCCGTTATCATTGAAAAAATGATTCAAGAAATTATAAAATCATTCTACTGTCAAAAAAGTGTGCAGTGATCGCACTTTGCGAATTGAAGTTATCATTAAAGAAATTATAAAATTCTTCTGCTATCAAAAAAAACTTCGCTATTGAAGTTATCATTCAAGAAATCATAAAATTCTTCTGCTATCAAAAGAACTTCGCTACTGAAGTTATCATTCAAGAAATCATAAAATTATTCTGCTATCTCGCTACTGAAGTTATCATTCAAGAAATCAAGCTTCTTCTGCACCTCGCTACTGAAGTTATCATTCAAGAAATCAAACTTCTGCTCCTCGCTGAAGTTATCATTCAAGAAATCATAAAATTCTTCCGCTATCAAAAGAACTTCGCTACTGAAGTTATCATTCAAGAAATCATAAAATTCTTCTGCTATCTCGCTACTGAAGTTATCATTCAAGAAATCAAAATTCTTCTGCACCTCGCTACTGAAGTTATCATTCAAGAAATCATAAAATTCTTCTGCTATCAAAAAAGTGTGTAGTGATCTAATTGAAGTTATCATTAAAAAAATGATTCAAAAAAATTATAAAGGTATTCTACGTGTCAAATTTTTTAAAGAAAATTCTGATAGTGCCAAGTTGTAAATAAGCATTCGAGCGATTGTAAAAGTTGGCGGAATTCTGAGCAATGATATTTATGAAATTTTCATTTTTAATTTTTTTTAATAAATACAGATTCAAGTTATCGTATGCGGAATTCTACTCATCAAAATTAATGATTTTTTTAAAATAAGGATTCGGAGATTTGGAAATTCTGAGGTAACACCACTTGTCGTATTTCTCATCGACGTAAAATTTAACGTTCATTGTTGAAAAGAAAAAAAAAGGTCGACTTTTGATTAGGAAAGAAATAGCGACGTACAGCGAATGGATAAAAGGAATGTATGCTGTATATGATTAACGGATTTTAAAACAATAATCACAAACTCCATCACCCTCTTACCGGAAATTTTTAAAAAAAAGTTGGTAAGAGGATGGGAGCAGTGCAAAACTTGGGACAAATGTTTCTTTGGGTATAAATACGTGTCCCTATTATGATATCCGGAAGAGTTGGTTGTTGAAAATATTATTGGTTTTTCGTTGTAGTTACTATATTCGGTTTCCCCGTTAACCATTACCATGCTCCATAGTGTCGCCCGAAAAGCGCATAACGAGTTAGAATTCCTGGTAGAAGTTAATCTTCACTGTTTAAATCCCATTTAAAAGAAATTTTTTTTTGTTTTTCAACCTAATTAACCCAATTCAATAACTATCCTTTATGTCCAAGGTCTGTTGCTTCCCAATTGTACGTAGACGTCGCGACACGTTTGCTGTCCTCTCGACTTGGTCGATAAAAGGCGCATAGACCTGATATAATTCACAAGGTTTTCGTCTAAATTATCCTAGCGCTGCTTTAAGCACGCGTTCAAGACGATTTATCCAAATACAGTATGAGATGAATGACTTTTCGTCATAAGTTCATTAGGACACTATTCTTTTTTTGCATGCTGATTGATATCAATAAAACGAATAAAGATTTTATTGATATGGTATGGGACATTCAATGCATGAAGTTATTAAAACTATATACGGTATAATTGGTTGCGAAACGATTAACACTCGAATATAAAAATCACTTATTATAAATAATGATTAAATTCAAAACAAAATTTTAAATACATTGTACAGTATATTCTTAAATATTTATTTAACCATTTTACTGGATTTTTATTAAAGCAATCGTTGAGTAACTTATAGGTTATGCTCTTTGCTATAAAGCTTTGAGAATTCGATAAGTACGTCATTATCTTTTCTTTCTTTTTTGATTATTTAGAATATTCATTATTTAGTTATTTATATATTAATTGATTAGATACCCTTTAACATTAAATAATATTATACTTTAGATATTTATTTTATTTTATATTTAATATCGCAAAAAATTCTTATTGTTATTGAATGATTATTTGTTTATATATAAATTTTAACTTTATTTTGTTTATATTATAACTTTATATAGATATTTAATTAACTTGTTTTGATTTTAATTTGAAATCAAAATATTATATAAGATTTGATATATTTATATTTTTATTACTTATTTTTGTGTAAATAAAAGTTTATTTAAATTATATATACAGTATATTAGATTAGTTAGATCTTAGGGTTTTTGTTGTTTTTTTAAATCTTTAAGAATTTAAAGTTACTTGATTTATCAAATATATTTATTGAATTTAAGATTTTTTGCAATAATAGAAAAGAAATTAACTTATATTAATCTAATTGTAAATTTTGTAAAGTAGATATTGATTTTCTTTTTCAAATTATAAATTAATTTATATATATTTTTTTATTCTTTTTAAAAATTTTTTAAAAAAAAATATCAAGTTAAATTGAATTATATCTATCTTAATCGGTTTTTTATTTATTTATTTTAAACTATAACTAGGTATTGAATACATGATTTTTATTAATATTAAATTATAATTAGTATATTAATTATCTTATACATATTATATATTTCTATATTATCAATAACAATATTGATATAGTTAATCTAGTTCTTGTATTAGTCTAATTGTAACCAACTTATATATACTTTAAAATTAAAATTTCAAGAATTATTTAATAATCCAGAAATTACGGCCATATACAGTGAAAAGCACCGGAACCCATCCAATCTCCAAAGTTAAGCCACTGATGGCCCAGTCAGTACTATGGTTGAGGAAAAATTATTTAATCATCCAGATACTCTAATACTTTTTATTTAAATCTTGAAAGAAATTTCTATTCTCTTTGTTACTATCTATAATATTATAAACAAGTTTCGATTATAATTGATCCTTTATTTAAACAAGTATCCCATCCAATCTCCAAAGTTAAGCCACTGATAGCCCAGTCAGTACTATGGTTGAGGAAAAATTATTTAATCATCCAGATACTCTAATACTTTTTATTTAAATCTTGAAA
>CAJVPT010003392.1:0-15364 GCA_910592055.1 Acaulospora colombiana
AGCCCATTGTTAGTTAGAAAAGTATAAATAGCTTACCAATGTATGCCAAAAAAGCAGAGCTGAATGTGTTAGGAAAAACAGTCCTCCTTGAGAATAGAGCTGAATGTATTAGGAAAAACGGCCCTTATTGAGAATAGAGATAAGAGTTAGTGATATACCAAAGAAACAAAATGCAATAAAGAGACACTTACCTTCGGCCAAGTCAATCACCATACCTCTGCCTTCCTTAAGTGTTCTTTATAGGAGGCGTTCTCTTCTTTGTGTCGTTTGTGAATATTCTTGAGAAATCTGGGTTATGCGAGGCACTATGGATTAGCGACGGACTCGCTGGAATAGCCCATGACACTAGACAAATTAGAGAAAGGTTCACTAAAAAGGAGAACTAATCACTTTTAAAAAGAATGTATCAGTTCAACTAAACAAAGTGAAAAAATATCAACCTGTCATTTCTAAATTCAAAATACAAAACAAGAATAAAGCATGACAAATAAAGAAGAACAATAGTAGATAGCAGTAGAATAATTAAGATATTGATATTTTCCTACAAATGAAACAAGATAAATTTCTAGAGAAAAATGAAAAGGATCAATAGGAAGAAGCAAAAATAAAAAAAAAAACAAAAAAAAAAGATATACAGAAAAGGGTAATTAAAATAGGAACACATAATATCAGAAGTATTACTAATAGTACAAATCAGTAAAGTATTATATAAGAAATGTAGAAACAAGATATTGAAATAATGGGATTATATGAAATAAAACTAATTAATATAAAGGCAAAATAGGCCTTCTGGAATTAAACAATTTTCAAGCATTTTTATAGTATCAATAAAGATACTCTATATGATATAGGAGTTAGTCTCTTGATAAGAAAAGATCAGGAAAAAAAGGTAGTTTCAGTAGAAGAGATAAAAGGATAAATGATAGCAGCTAATATACTTATAAAATAAAAAAAGATATACTGTATATTACTCAAATCTATATTCATTCAGACAAATGGTAAAGCAAGAAAATACAGAAAAGAGTACAAAGCTTTATTAAAGAAAAAAAACAGACAAGACTTTTATATAATAGTAATGAAAGATTTTAATACTGCATACAACTTTGTACAAAACAGGACATCAATATCTAAAGCTAAATTCAAATCATCTTGGTGTCCAGAAATATCACTATTCAACTTTTTAGATAAGTAGACCTTCCTTGATATATAACTATATGGGAAAAAAAAAATAAAACTCTAATAAGATAAGATGTTATTAATAGTAGTCGGATTGATTATATATGATATCTCAAAGCCTTACAAACTATTTAATACTTTAATTCGACAATCAAAGTATGGAGGAAACAATAAGAAATGATCATATTATACTAGTGCTAACAATGCATAATGCTAATCTCTTCATAAGAGATATCAAAAACAAGCCTTCTATAAAAAGTAAACAAAGAATCAATATAAAAGAATCAATACTTGAGCAATAGAAGGCATTCAGTAAAAGCCTAAATCACAAACTCAGAATAGTAATAAATCTATTATTCAAAGAAGAACATGAAAAAGGTAAAAGAGAAGTTCAAGCAAACAAGATCTGGGAAACATTTAAAAAACAAATATATAGGGCAGTATATAACAAGCTTGTAACCAAGAAGCTATCTGTTTTTCAAGAAAAACATTATAGACATGGACCAGAATTCATCAAGTATTAGAGGGCCCTTCAGTTAGTTGTACTCTTTAAGAAGGCAGAAAGTATATATAATCCAATCAAATTGCAAGCCTGTATGGTGATTAGAAAATACAACACTACTTTCAGTCCTAATTATTAGATCGAAAACTATTGTATCCAATATAGCATTTCTCAAATTTCATGAAAACTCTTAAAAAAAGAATATATAGGATGCAATAGAAGGCCTAAAACTCACTTGTCCAAATACAGAGGCAAAAAAAACAAGGGATACTATTAAAAGAGTCTTGGAACAGAGATGTGATGACTTATGTAGCAATTAAAGAAGAATGATAAACTCCTTGATTAATAAAAAGTGAATCAAAATAATACTGAATAGAATCAAGGTTAAAGATAAAGAAAAGGAATATATAACTATCAAGAAGAAAGAAATTGAAAGAAAAATAAGAAAATATCATCATGAGATATTCAAAAAATGAAACATCAATTTTGACAGTCTTATAGAAGATTGAAAAGAAGAATACAATCCTAAAGACTATATTAAAAAAAGGTGGTAAAAAAATTTACTGGAGTCAATCCTTCAAGAAGAACTATATGAAATATTTCAAGAACTTTCCAATAATAAAGTCCAAAAAGATTGCAAATTAGCTATGAAATACTAAAAAAACTAGATCAAGAAGGAAAAGAATATCTTAGAAAGATACTTAATTGCTTTCTAAGATGGAAAGTTATTTCAATAGGATGGAAGTAAAGTCATATTGTATATATTCCATAGCAAAGCCAAAGCCATAGAAATGTGAACTTCTCAATACTATATCAATAGTGTTACTAGAGATTACACAAAAATGCTTTATCAAGATTCTTATAAACAGATTGAAAAATATCTATAAGACTAATCATATTCTAAAAGAATCTAATTATGTAGGATTATCAGAAGAAAGTATAGCAGAACTGATTAAAATTCTTAATAATATTTGTGAGAAAACAAGAAAAAATAAAAAAGAGTTATGGATACTTTTTCAAGATATAGCAAAAGTATATAATACTATTAGACTAGTTATATTAATCAAGGCAATAAATAGAATCAAGATATCAGAAGGTTTTATTCAAATCATAATGAATCTATTTTAAAATTGAAAATTTGAGATTATATTTAAAAAAGATCTAACTGAACTAATTATAGTAGGAGATAGAATTGACCAAGGAGAAACCATTTTACCACTAATGTAGAGGATATTCTATGATTCTTTATTGTGCAAGATTCAGAATAATGAAACAAAAGACTATAAAATATTAGTAACTTGAGATTCAAAGTTAAAGGAAAATATTAGAAGAAAGCTAAAGTCAAGATATACAATTATCATATTTATAGATAATATAACATAGATAGTAAGATCCAAAGAAAATATAAAAAAGATTCTAAAAGAAGCAAGGATCTCTTATAAGGTAATAACTTGCAGATTAATAGTAGCAAATCAGTATTAATTACTATTAACAATCCTAACCAATATTCAGAAGAGGTCCAAGTAAGAGTCAACAGAGAAGTAGTTAAAAAATTGGATAAAGCTGAATAGACAAGATTTCTAAAGATCTGGATAAGCAATCAGAAATCTGTTATTAAGTTCAAAGAATAGATACTTAAAGAAGTCAATATGGTTATTAAGTTCCTAAAAAACAAAAGATTAATTGATAAGTAAGCACTTTATATTCTAAACAGAGTCCTAATACCCAGAATCGAATTCAGAATATAGCATAGTGTATTATCTTGGTAAATGTGTAATGTTCTAACAATAATATATAGAAAGCTGTTTAAAAATAAGGCTATACTATACTGATCTATATCTAATAGTATAGTATATTATTTCAAGATTTACAATTTAAAGAATGTTTAGATGTTGCAAAAAGAAAGTCAGATAACTGGATTGTGCAATAGGTTAAATGACTTAGGATCAGCTGGAATTATAACAATTATCAGATTAAAGTAATCATAGATTAAGTACTGAGAACCTCTCAATCTACTTATATATAAATCATTAAACTATCTTTTGGAAAGAAGCAACTTTACATTACAAGTACTGAAATTGATCAAAGATATGGAGATATCCTTTTATAGCTAAAAGTGAAGTGATATCTTTAATTGGAGTATCAGAAATAGTCCAATTAAAGATCATCTGATAATATATAAAGATAGTAAAGCCATTTTATCACTCAAATACATTGAGTTGATATACATGAATCAGTTTATCAACTATGAAACTAGAGAAATATAAAATTGGCAAATGCTTCAAATCTTATAAAAGACAAATAAAGGATCTATTTCAAAATGGTACTTGTCAATCATAAGGAAGATACAAGGAAACAAGCTAAGACAGCTCATAAGGTTTTGAAAAAAAGATTGGTTAAAGTGAAATCTAGAATATTCAGTATTCAATCTCAATCTTGATAAAAGGCAAAAACTTTGGGTGATTACCAAGAACAATAATCAGTAGCAACAACTTGTTTGGAGAAAGTTAATTCTAGATAACAATAAAAGATATATTAAAATAAATCATTTCAAATGTGACAGCTTCAAGAAAAATTTAAGATCAAACCTGATATAATGCCAGGGCTGTCCAGAAGAAATCATGACTGAAAACTGATACATAATAGAATCAAACATAGAATAAACATATATTGTTCCTTATCTTAATACTAGGAAATCTACAAGGAGAGCTCAACTTTTAGAAATCTCTTGTTTTAAGATAGTTCTAGAGAAAACAATAAGTAAAACAATTAATATAGACTTAGTAACTATACAATATGATAAAAGGCAACTAGAAAAAGTAAAGACAAAGGACTGGGAGGAGAAGCTCATTAAAGAGAATATTAAAGAAGGTACTGTATATACAGTATTAAATCCATCTGATAAAAATACTCAGGCATAATAAGGAGGATAATAGCAATAATACAGTGACCTTTTATTTTGATGGATTCCTTGTTGATCATAGAAATAAAAATATAAAGATGGGTGTGACATGGATACAAATCAGAGAAGCAAGAAGGAAAAGTAAGTTCCAAGTAGAGATAGCTGATTGACCTTTATTCACAAGAGTAAAACTAGTAGTGATAGTTACCATACTGCAATAGTACCAATTAATAGCAAGATCAAGATCAACATTGACAGCCAAGCTAATATTTTCAAATGAATAACTATAGAAAAGGAAAATCCCAAAAAAACTTACAAAAAATGGCTAAAAAAAACAAAATTGATCCTTGTAGACATAAATATTGAGTCTGATAAAGAAAAAAAAAATAGATCTAAATCTTATCAAAGTCAAAGTATACTTTAATATTCAATATAACAAGAAAGCAAACACTTTAATTAAAGAAGTATTAAAGTTTCTAACAATAAAATGGTAAGATTTGAACTCATCTAAAATTATTATTAAAATTAAATGGCAAGATATAGTGTTGGATACTTCAATAAGACAGTTTATTAAAAAAACTAATGCCAAAATAATGATGTATCAATGGACAACTCAAAACAAAATAGACAAAAAGTGAAGCTATCAAATTCAAGATCAGTACAGGCACACATGAAACCTAGTTTGGGAACAAATAAATAATAGGCATATATTAAATACTTCTTTCAAAGAATCATAAAGAAAGCTTTCTTATTAAGATAATCAGTAACAAGTTACTTATATTAATAAAGCTAGCCATAAGAAGATCAGGCTTATATAAGCAAATAAAATATCTCATATATAAATAGCAAGAAGAGACAATAGAACACTTGCTAGAATGTCTAGCATACAAAACTTAATGACAAAAAGCCTGTCAGAGAGATATGAAAGATATGATGCAAGGTTTTAACAAACTTCTGACAGATAGAAAAAAAGAGTCAAAAGAAAAAGAGATAAGTTTGGTAATTGATAATAGAATAGAAAAAGAAGAAATTGATAAAAAAATAGTTTAACTGGTGGAAAAGATCTCAAATACTGGTTGGGATATACATAGCTTCTGCATAGAACTAAATGAAAAAGACCTAATGAATAAGATAATAGATTCAAGATACTATAGAAAGAGAATTAATAAAGAAGAAAGAAAGTAAATAATAAAGATACAGAAGAAAATATGTAATTATTTCAGAAAGAAAATTTGGAATGTTAGATATGAGAAGGTGATAGAGTAAGAACGAATGTCAAAAATCAATAAAGATAACAAGATCAAAAGGTTGACACATCTACAGAACCAAAAAAACAGAATTAAGGTATCAGGAAATCAGTCATATTAAGCACCATTAAGGAAAAAAGAATTAGAAAACATGATGCTTAAACAGGTCCTGTGAAATAGGATAAAGTATGGGATAAAATAGTTGAATTTTAATCTCTGTCAGAACTTGAATAAGTGATTTATAATAGTGATCTGTAGGCAATAATATTAAAAGTTGGAAGGATGTTTATCTGAATATCTAATGGAGCAACAAATTACTCCTGAAGTTGTACTTAGAAAGGTAAAACAATCAAGATAAGTGAGTTAGTTAAAGAATTAGCTTTAGTATTTTATATTATATATATAGCTTATAAATATTTAATAGATATATATAATTAGTTTGACAGAAAGAAAAAAATAAGGTCTGTAATTCAATATTACTTAAGAACTAAAATTAAAAAATATCTTTATTAAGATTTACTGGTTATCTTATAAAAGTTGTATCCAATTATTTGAAAAGATTTAAAACAAGTTAGATTACATAAAAATAGAACTTCTAATCTTTTGTCAATTAGGATTGAGATTTATAGTCATACTACTAAAAGAATTATATAAAAAAAGAAAGGCTTTTAATTTAACTCACATAAATACACCAAAATTCTTTATCTGATAGATTCTAGGATTCTACTTTTTTAGCTTAGAATATTTTAATTTGATACTTTATTTAAATAAAAATCAATCAATAGAGATTAATCAAATATTACAGGTAGTAACAAAAAAAGCAAAGTATCAACTTCTGAGATTTGAATAGATAATATCTAAGAATATTGAAGGATATAACAAATCCTGTCTAATATATGTAAAAAAGAAATAGCTTAGTAAAAAAACATAAAATTTTTAAGCTCAATATTAATTAGTCTAATTATGTTATTGATAATTGTATATTAACTATTTGATTTCTAGTTAGGTTTATCCACTCAATAAATGGTAATAGATCTATCTAGTATCAATTATAATAGGTTATCATTAATCTGTATATATATAAAAATATATAGTTTGTATAAAATGATTGATAACTACTATAGAAATTAATTATTCAATAAAGAATATATATCTAATATAAGTTCTGGTTAAAAAAAAAATAATAATATAAAAATAAAGTTTTTAAACAAAATATGATTAAAAAAATTTTAAAAACTTAAAAACTTTTTTTTTTAATTTTTTAACCTATAGTTAGATTATCATAGTATATCTTTATTATATATATGCTAAATATTTACAACTTCTTGTAACTTTTACATACTAACTCACTCATTATCAAAAAACTATTTCTTTAAATATAATCTAGAAAATAATATTTTACTCCTTTATGAATTTGGATAACTTCTCTAATTAATAAAATAATTACCTATAGATCATTATTATAGATTATTCTAAGTTCTACTTATAGTTAAAACTAAACTATTTGATTTCATAACAAATTCAATTCTTAATAATCACTGTATACTTTTTTCATTCTTTTTTTTTAGTGTTTTTCAGGTTTGAATTCTCCAAAGTTAATAGTACTGCTTTTTGATTCTGTCTAGTTTATATGTTGGGTTTGTATTTGTATCTTTTATTTTTTTTTATCTTTTTTGATAATCTTTTGCTTCTTTTTCTATTCTACAACTTTGATACAACAATTATTTCAGATTTTTTTTTGAAGTTAACTCATATCTTTTGATAAAGCTTTCTGATTATACTCTATATAGTTGTAAATGAAATCTTGAGTTGCTTTTTGAGATATTTTTTTAAAAAGATAGTTTTATCTTCTTGCATATATTCATAGATAGTATTAAAAAGACCTCTATCAGATTTCCGAATCTTCTTCAACCATTGTCTATCTAGTCATTTACTATAGATCAGGTGTTTTTTTTTATCTTTAACTTCTTTACTAATATATTTGTAAATCTTTTTGTTTACTTTATGCCATATATATTCTCTAGTTTTTCTAGTAACTAGGCATTTAAAAAGATATCCTAATATCTCTTCTTGAAGTTTATATATTGGACAATTGGTTATAATATACATATCTAGTTTTCTTTTCTTAAATATCTGTAAACTGAATGTTTATTGTGGTTTAGGGTAGTTAGAAAGCTTTTATCTTTATTGGTCTTGAAAAAGATATTAAAAGTATTTATTAGATTGAACTAATTTCAAAAGATTAATCAATCTATGACTTTGTTATTTTAGATTCAAAGATCCTGAAACCTTTTCTGTGTTGTTCAATCTAGTTCAATTTTTTTCTTATTGAATATTTTGATGAAATCTCTAATACCAATCTTTATTATATATTCTCTCCATTTAACCATTGTAAGAACTTTTCCTAGCTCTAGTAGCTAAGTCAAGTTATTGGATTCTTCCACCTAGCCTGTTTAGCAAGTAAATCTACTTGATTGTTAAATCTGTTGGTACTATGGGCTTTAATCTTCAAGATTCCCTAATTTGGATCTTTCTTCTTTACCAGATCTTTGATTTTATTCTACAATGGCCAATTGATGATCTTTGTCTATCTTCTTATTGATATCTCAGTTTGTGAACAAATGGATTTTTATATTTTGACTGCTATATTACAATCAGTATAAATTATGCAGTTATGTTTTAAAGAACAGTGTATAGTATAGTAAGAATAGCTAATATTTTAGCTTTGGTTGCAGATAGTCAAGTAAAAGCTCTTGCTGAAAACTATTTAACTACTTTGTTATCCTCTATTAAGATCCAAGCTAAACTCATCTTGTGATTACAATTCATTATCCCTTTTTTATAGGAGCTATCAGTATAAAAAATAAGCTGATCAACTATATTTATCCTGTTATATCTTAGAATACTTATAAGTTTATCTTTATATTCTTCTATTTATATGGCTTGTTCTATTAGTGTAATATTCCAAACTTTTACTTTAATCTCTACTTCTATAGATCTAATAGTTGATAAGTTACTATTTAATGATATGTGTTTATTTATCAGTCTATAGGATTTCTTGACAAAAATATCTGTTTTCTTTTTCTTAGATTGTTTTATCTGTTTAGTTGTGGGAGAAGGTGAACTTGTGATGAAACTATTTCTACTAACTGACTGTTCTATCTGATTGAAAATATATATAATTATTAATAGAGTTATATATTAGTTAATATAACGTGAAATAAAATTTATTGTTTATGAATATTGTTTTTTCTAATATACTGTATCTGTCAGAGTATTGGTATAAACTACCTTGTATGTTTTTCTTCTATTTAAGTTTATTTGGAATGCTTAAGTCTGCATATTGTAAACTGTCTATTCAAGTTCATATAAAGAGTTATATAGGAGATTTTGATTTATTGTTATTATTTTATAAACTTTTTTGTACCAGGAGGAAATTAGTCTCTTGTATCTATTAAAAAGAATTTAAATTGCTCTTCATTTTTTAAGTATCATTATAGTAGTATTAATAAGCTGATCTAGGAATACAATTTTATGCTTATATGGTGATAAAATGATCTTTTCATATTCTCTATCATCCTGTAATATTGATTTGATATATAGAATAACCCCCTAATAATTAAATGTTTTCTTCCATTTTTAACTTTGAAAGATAATTTGTATACTTTTTATCAGAATCAGTATTGCTAACATTTAATTTGGCTCAGTTTTAGTCTAATTATGATAGTAATACTGGAGATTTCATTATTATTAAGTTAACAAAAAATGTAGATATATGGCTTTCTAGTTATATTTCCTAGATACTCTTGAGACCATATATTTCTTTGTTATAAATACAACTGTTTGAGATTGTTCTACAAATTAAGACCTTGTTTTTGAATACTTTTCTAAATATAGATGTAAACTTATTGTATATGTTGTCATTTAAATGTGTATGTTGCATTCTATATTCTATTCTTAAGATTATGACCCTGTTAATAACATATTGGGTATGTTTTTTTGTTAACTTTTTCTTAATTATTGCCTGAATTATTGTTTTAATTTCTGATTTTACTAGACTAATAATATTCTGATTCTTTTGTTTTGGCCCTAGTCAAATACCAAGAAATCTGGTCTAATCTTTCTTATTAATTTTATGAACTATAGTACCTTCTATTCTAGTATAGAAGGTTCTAGGAACTTGAGGATTCTGATTAATAGTAAGGAGAATTTAGGTTCCTATATTAATCTGATAGTCATTTGCTTTATAGAACTTTTTTGCTTCTTCCAAGATTCTTTCCAAATCTTTCTTGTATTTGGCAATCCAGACTGTGTCATCTACAGTATATAAATAATTACTGCTAATCTTAAAAAGAGCTTAATTTTTTTCTTAGATTTTTTGAAATTAGGTAACTATTCTTCTTCCATAAAATAACTTAGATTACTGTAATTTTGAATCTTGTATAACAGTGGATTGTATAAAATTCTTAATAGTAGTAAAGAAATTGTTTTTTTTTTATTTATACCATTCCCTGCCACTATTAGATTAGAAAGTTTATTGGAAGAAATAATATTATAACTTTATTATTAAAAAGATCTATTATAAGCTTCTTAATAATTGTAGAAATCAAATATGATCTATAGCCTTTTAAAGCATATAAAGAGATATTGTATCATATGCCTTGGTAGTATCTTGAAAGAGAATTTATAGTTTTTTTTTCTTTTCTTTAACTTTTTTATAGATGTTGTTCAGTAGGTAAATAGACTTTGCTATACTCTCTTCTTATAATCTAGCAAAGTTCAAACCTTTTAGAATTTTGTATTGCTTACAGATAGTTGATAGACAGTTGGTAAGAATTTTGATAAAGCATTTTTGAGTTATTTTTAAAAAAATAATAGGTCTTGTACTACTCAAATCATATTTTCAGGACTTGGGTTTTAGAATAAAATAGATGTTACTACTTTTCTATTTTTTAGGTATTTAGCTCATACTTAAGACTTTGTTAAACAGAAGATATAAAGTTTCTTTTTATTTGACTTCTAAGTACTTTAGTATTTCATAGTTTATGTATAAGGAGCCAGCAGCCTTTTTGTTTGAAAGAAATTGCAAAGTAGTTTCAAGCTTTTCTACTTTGATTTCTTCTATTAAAAGTGAGTATTATATCAGATCAATCCATTTCTTGAATTGATATTTTTTTTAAAAAGAGATCAAGACTTTCAAAGATAGCATTTCTTTTTTTGAAAGCCTTTTTGTAATATTTTTTGATCTTGTTTTTAATGGTTTGAGGATCAGTAATGATATAGTCTCTTACTTCTTGATTTCTGATTAGTACCTGATCTAATATGATTCTAGGTTTTTTATAGTTAAATACTAAGTTTAGGAATTACTTCTAATTGGATTTGAGATTATCACATCTATTTATCAGAGCTTCCTTAATTTGTTTTCCGATATAAAAACATTATTTTTTTTTGTATATCATTTTATGGATACGTTTTATTTTGATAATCTTTCTTAATTGCTTTGGAATTTCTTTTTATAATTGGAGAGATACCAATTCTTCATTGAGAAATTTACAAATGTTTTATAGATTTTAAATAGTTTTTTCTATGTTTTCTATATTTTCTATAGTTCTTAAGTCTTAGTTAACTTGGATTTTCTTTAAAAGAATGTGAAGTTTATTAATTCTCTATAGGTTTCAAAATCTTTCTTTGGAATTATTAATCCTGTCTTAACTTCTTTTCTTCTATTGTAAGTGAAGTAAACCCTCTTCTTCTTAAGACACTTGCATGCACTCTTAATGATTATAATTTCAAGTTCTTGCAAGCCTTTTAAAGCTCTTGAAAGTTGTTTTTAGCCTTTTGCCAAGAAGGTTGTGTGTCAATTTCTGGAAGCTTGCATTCTATTCAGAGTTTGAACTTCTCCCATTGTTTTATATTGAAATTCGCTTGGTTTGATATTTTTTTACCTTTTGTTCTGCATTACTCTTGGGCCTGGTTTTTGAGTAAATTATTTGTTATCATTTTCATTAACAAAAGGTATGGTCTCTACCTAATAGTACCTCTACTGGAATTTTTTTGAATTCTTATATATTATTTAGACTAATTTCTGGTAGTATCTAGATATAGTTAATTCTGCTATATACTAAGTTGTTTGCCTATATAAAAGTAATATTCTCTTCTTCTTTTTAGGAGTTTTGAATGTCTATGTAGTTCCAATCTTCTAGTAAGTTGAAAAGATCTATTTTGATTTTTCTGTATCTTGGAATTGTTTTGTTAATAGATTGGAATTAATCTTTTATTGAATTGATGGCTCATTAAAATTATCTATGATTATAATTTTGAAGTAATTTCTTTGCTTATTTAAAATTTTATTTTGAAGCAGTTGTTATAGCTATTTACTTTTAGCTTTTTTAGATGGCAGATATACTTGATAGAAACAGAGTTTGTTTCTTATTGATAAAAAATTAGTTTATATTATGTAGCCTTCTATTTTCTCAATTTTTCTGATATTTCTATTAATAAGAAATTTCACTCTAGATTCTCTGGGCTTTTTATTATTACAAATATGGAAGACTTGTGTATTTGTTGTAGATTAAAAGCAAAATACACTGTTTCTTTTGTTAGTTTAGTTTCACAAATTCTTAGAATATCTATATTAAGTTCTTATATGAGTTTATATAGCTTTTGTTGATTGAGACTAGTATTGATATCTCTAATGTTATATATTTCAATTATAATAGTATTATCTAATATGGAGTTGTCTATGATATAATTATTATATATTATTTATTTTTTATCTATTTTTTCAATAGTGTTCTTTTTGATTGTGCTGATAAAATTGTCAAGTAGCATAATATATATTGTATTGAAAGAGGTTATATTAATATCTGCTATTGTCTTAGTGATCATATCTTTTTTTCTAAATAAGCTTGATTCCTTTTATGAATTAGATTCTCTCTTAATATATTTTGATTGAACTGTTGCTACTTTTAGGAGTAGTTGCTTTATTGCCTTTCTCTTGTCCTATTTTGATTATTTGTCTTTTTCTCAATTGGATTTATTCTATTGTTCAATTACTTGAGGTTGTATAGAATCTGATAAATTGAATCTTGATTATTTTCACTTTCAGGATAGAAGCTTTCAGATCTGTTGCATATTTTTTATCTATTGTAATAGTTAACATGTTCTTTGTTACTACCAATAGCAAAGTATTTGAAGGTTACTATTTTGCTAATAGTAGACTTATTGTTTTGAAGATTGCATTTTCTTTTTTTTCTGTCAAGATGTGTCTTTTTCTTGATCTCAGTTTCTAATTTATCCTCTAGTATTGTGTATTAGTTGGGTTATATACTGTATTTCTTCTAATATCATGTTGTTCTATTTTATACCATCAGTTTGTTGTTTATTTAACTATGTGAATTTAGTATGAAATTCTTTAGCTTCATTGAAATTCTATCTTTCTTGAGAACACTTTTGTTCTTGTTTAAAGTATTCTTTTGTACTTTAGGTAGCTTGTAATTATGAATGCAAATATGTCATTTTAAGGAATTATTAAGATCTTGTGATATTGGAAAGCAAATTCAATATAGCCTCTTTTTTGAATATATGTAGATTTCTAGAAATGTAGCATATTCTAGCCTTAATATATTTAACTGCCCTTGCAATTAACCTGATGGTAGTATTATATACCCCATATAGTTGCAAGGATTATATATTGTACTGTTTAATAATTTTGTTGTTTTCTTTATTATCAGGTTCAATTTGAAAAAAAAATGGCTTTAATAGTTTCTGCTCTAATATGAATTATCCATTTTTTCTTAAGGTCAGTATATTGTTTATAAGGAATAATACATGTCTTAATTCTGTATTGTGACCATAAATAATTATAAATATAGATATTTATTGTTTGTTTATATTGATTAAGAACTGCCTTGATTTTTTGATATAAATAATTTTGATTGATATTTATCAAGATAATTATCAGTAATATTTTCTTTTTCTCCTTTGTTTTCTGAAACACTTTTTTGTTTGGTAGTTGGTTGAAGCTTGACCATTTGTTCATTTCTAGAAACATGATGGTAAAATTGTCTTCCTTTTTTCTAATGATTTTTTAAAGATATCTTAATGTATCTTTTTTTTCTTCACAGTAGAATATTGTTCAAATATTGCCATTGATAAATTTTTTTGTAAAAGGATAAAAGTTTTTTTATAAGTTCAATATATTCTGAAGATACCCTATTTGTTCTGTTTCAGTTTTTCCTAAAAGTTATAAGTTAAATACATATATTTTGATATCTTTATTTTTCTTGATTTAATATGGATTGATATTAAATGTTTTCTTATTTCTTGTCTTATATATTTGTTATTCTATTATATTATTTTCTCTAATTTTTTCATTGATGATTTCCATTTCTATTTTATTTTTTAATTCTTTGTCTCCTATTTCGACTTCAATGATAATCAGGATTTTAATTAATAGGATTGCTTGAACTTCTATGACTATTACTTTATTAAGTAAATTGTTAATAGTAAAAAATTACTTCTAACTATTAACTAATTTGTTGGCAATAGTTGTAAGGTGTATTGTGTTTTTTCTACTTGTTTTATTATATCTAGGTATTTGTCTTCTAAAAAGAAAGCTAGAAGATTTTCTTCTTTTTATTGTCCTATAGTTTGTAAGTATAGAATATATTATCTAAGAACGTTGACTTTGATAAAGGTATCAAAATCTAGAATTCTAGTGATAATACTATCAATAATCAAGTATTTGTTGGATCTGGAGCTAGGTTTATAATAGTTTCTTAAGTTGAAGTGATATTTAAGAAAGTTTGTAAGGCCCATAATTTTTTTTATTGATCATACTTATCCATTAGCTGGACCAAAGTTTCAATGATATGTGCTTCTCTTTTTTTAGTGACTTGTAGGAGCTTGTGTTTTCTTATAGATATATTAATTATATAATATGAAGTATAGGTTGTTATACTGTATATGGTATTGATATATTTTATTAATTGCTGTTTGAGTAGTGCTAGAGTTTTTTAAGTTATATAATAATTATTTCTTGCTTATTTAAATAGCACTTATTTATTTATTTGTTTATTTTGTTTATTTACTCTTATTTATGTAAATAAGGTGTTAATCTGTTGATTGTAAATTATATTACTATTTTAAATATATTGCATTATTGATGGCTACTATCATGTATAAGTATGAAGTATAATATATAAACAAGATATTAATCTATTAATTGTAAAATGTATTATTATTTTTAGATCTATTGTATTGTTAATGACTACTATCATATGTGAGTATAAAGTATAAATATATAAACAAGATGTTGATCTATTGATTGTAAGCTATATTACTATTTTTAAATCTATTGTATTGTTGATAGTTACTATTATATGTAAATATAAAGTATAAATATATAAACAAGTTGTTTGTTAGATACATAAGTGAATTATTATTTAAACTGATAGATATAATATATTTATATTATGTAATTCAAGATATAGAATATTGTTATATTGTTTATGTCATTTTCTACTATTAAGTAAT
>CAJVPT010003393.1:0-15363 GCA_910592055.1 Acaulospora colombiana
GTTGTTTTAAGGAAAGTATTAAGACTTTATTAGCAAGGAAGTATAAAAACTTCTTGTGAACATCTTTTTTGTATGTGATCAGAGGATTAGCAGAAAGATGTAAATATTTTTTTTTTATTTTAATTTTATATGATATTTCTATAGCACAAAAAGTATATAAATACATTTTGGCACAATTGTATATAATTATTGCAAGAAGAATATTAATTATAAAAATAATTATTACAATTTTGATAGTATGGTGATATAAATAAATAGTTTATATTGAAAGATTTAATAATACATAATAAAATTTTATCAAATAGAGATATTATAATGCAAATATAGTATAAAAATATTTTGTCAGTAAGAATTATATCAAATGGTTCAAATTCTTTCATCTACCTTACTTTGATCCAATTTAGTATTTAGTTATTGATTTTATATACTATCTTTTCTTAAGTATTAATAAATAACTTATTAAATAAATGTAAATTAAAAAAGAAATATTAATGAATAATATATTAAATAAAATATAATCAATAATGAAAATGTTTCAAGTGCTATCAGATATTGGTAAAATTTTAAGAAAAGTAAATAATAACAAAGAATTTTTGAACTTTATTGTCAATTAGTGAAAAAAATTTTTTATGATATACAGTATACAACTATTATTCTATGAAAATATCTTTCAGATATGAATTACTAAATTTTAACAAATTTTATCATGATTTGTTAAATTTTAATATGTTGAATTTTATACTACTTGAATAATTATGTTGAATTTTTAATTATAATTATAACAAACAAATTGAGTATATAGTTTGAAAGAGATTTTAAAATGTAATAAACAAGAAAAGAAGATAAAAAAATTAAAAAATAAATAATTAAATCTAAAAAATAAAAAATTATTAATTATAAGAAATTATTAATATGTTCAGAAAATAAAAAACAATTGAAAAAAGTACATAAATAAGAAAATTTAAGGGATAATTAAGAAGTTAGAAAAAAAAAGTAAAAAAACTTTGAAAAAATTCAGTAAGATAAAATTAATTGGAATTAATTTTAAAAGAGCCAAGCTGAAATTTTTAAAAAAAAAGAAAAGGCAAGTAAAAGAGATAAATAAGGAAGAGAAAAAAGAAAGTGACAAATTGTTTAGTCAATTAATTTTATAATTTTTTTGTAATTTTTTAATAAATTTTATAAATTTTATTAAATTTTTTAAATACTTTTTAAAATTTAATATTGGTTTTATAATTTTTGTTAAATTTTTTTTACTAAATTTTTTAACATGGTATATAATATTTTTATCAAATTTTTTATTATAGTATATAATTTTTTTTCCAAATTTTTTATTATAGTATACAAAAATTTTTTTGTTACAGTATACAAATTTATTGTTAAAATTTTATATAATATATCAAATTTTTTTCATGATATATCAAATTTTGTATTAAAAATTTTTTGCTATAATACAATATATCAAAATTTATTTGTTTATTTTTTGCTTATATTTTTATGCTAAGTAGCAACAATAAAAAATAATTTGTCTATATTTTTTTTATTAAATTTAATTAATTTTATTATTATTATTTTTTTTTTAACCCACAATAATGCCACAATGGCATATCTTTATTGAGATATTGAGTAATACCTAAATATTTTACAGACTTTCATAAAGTGACTAACACATCTTTGTATATTATTAGTTAAAGGACTACACTACTTAAAAAATATGAGAAGTCCACTAAGCTAGTTCAGACTAAACAAAACTAAGTTTAAACTAGGTACTCTAAGTCAGATTTAGAGGATAATATTTCACTCTCTTAGTAACTTGGCAATAGTATCTCTAAGTCAACCAGGATCATTGCCAATAGTTTGTCACTGTAGATTATTCCAAAAAATGATGAATTGCTAAAGTTGGTACTGGGAAAGGGAAAGAGGAAATAAAATTCAAAGTCTTCCAAAAGATTCTTGCTCCATTTCACAGTTTTATTTCAAAAGGGGTTTGCCTGATTGAGATATTCTCTAAGTTTTATAATGTTTGAGGAATTTAGTCATTCCTGAAAGTGACTGCAAGAAGAATATTTGAGGAACTTATTCTTCTGCTGATATATAAATTTGCTTATCAATAATGAGGCCAGCGCCATATTATGGAAGAGTTTGCCTAATCGGAATAAAGAAATCTTTTCAAGAACTTTGCCTGATTGGGATAGAAGCTTGGAAACTTCATCTTTTGTCCAAGAAAGCTTTTTCACCATCTGAGGAACTTAATAAGAGATAACAGTTGAATTTTCTATTCCTACCTATTGCTCGCCTTTCAGTATCATAATTGTTTTCTGAAGGTTGAACATATATGATTGGAGGGGACACTTTTTCTGAAACTTTCTTTCTTATATCACTAATAATTTATTGAGATATATAAGTATACCAATAGAAACTTGTTTATATTCCAAAAACTGACGTGTTTCATGTTAACTAATCACCTTTGATGAGAATTTGTGCTACCCAAAATTTAGGAACAAATTGAGGTAGGCAAAATTCCACAGAAAACTATAAATATAGGAGCTCTAAGAGGGTCAAGACAGTCAAAAGGGAGAAAATAAGTCTTTATTACAGAAAACCTTTATAAACCTCTCACTTCAAAGATTAGAATGATCTTCAGGTATTTCACAGTCAGTTCTTCTTCCTTTGAAAACTTTCTTACTATTGATATCAAGGGTATTACTTGACTTTTTTTGATCACTAGAAGTCAAGTTTTTGAGTGAAAAGGTTTGTAAACAATAGGGAAAGGATAGAAACGACTCTTGAAATTATACTTCAAGTTGTTTTCAGGAAAGTGTTAAGATTTTATTAATAAGAAAGTATAAAAACTTCTTGTGAACATCTTTTTTGTGTATGGTCAAAGAATCAATGGAAAGAGTTTTTATATCAATATTAAATTTAATTAAATTTATCAATAATTTAATTATTAAATAATATAATTTCAACTAATAATAACAAGAGATAGAATCAATAAAAAAAACTATATTATTATAGTTATAATAAATTTTTTATAATTCTTTACTTTGAAAATCTAGAATAATTTATAAAAGAGATATAAAATATTAGTTATTTATAATTATAATTTAATAAATATATTACTAGAAGATTAGAATTAAGATATATAGCTATGACTTTTATGAATAATATAATATAAATATCAAAATTTAATAAAGATATAAAAAGAATTTTGGAGATTACAAGAATCTTTTATAAAGTCAATAACTCACGAATTAATAGTAATAAATTAATTTTGATAAATATTAATAATTTTAATTCTATTTAAATGAAATTCTAAATAATATTGAAAAAAATATAATCAAAAAGTTTAATAAAGCAGAATAAACAAGATTTTTATAAATCTGAATAGTTAATTAAAAAACTACAGTTGACCTAAAAAAATAAGTACTTAAATAAGTTTATTAAATAATCAAAATCTTTAAAAACAAAATATTAATGAATAAATAAATCTTGTATATTCTAAATAAAATATTAATATCAAAATAAAGTTTAGAATACAATATAATATATTATTCTAGAAATATGTAATATTTTAATAACAGTATATAAAAAACTTTTCAAGATCAAAAGTATTTTTTGTAAATCTATATCTAATAATATTATATTATTTAAAGATTCTATAATTTGAAGAGTATTTGAATATTGTAATAAAAAGATTAAATATTAGAATATGTAATAAATTAAATAATCCTAAATTAATAGGAACTATAATAATTATTAAACTTAAATAAGTATAAATTAAAAACTAAAAATAACTTAATCTACTTGCTTATAAATTACCAAATTAAATTAATAATATATATAAAAATAATTTTTTAAAGTTGAAAATATTAAAATATTTTTAAATGAAATAAAAGAAATAGTTTAATCTTGGAACACTTTACATTAGAGAAATATAAAAAAATTATATTTTGATAAAAAAACAATAGACTAATATATGTGAATAAGCTAGTTAATTAAAAAATCAAAAAAATCAAAAATTAATAAATACTATAACTTATATTGAATATAAATAAAAGTTTTATTCTAAAATAATTTTTGATTATAATTAAGACTCTCTTAAAAAAACAATTATACCAGTTTATAAAAACCTAAAAAAAAGATTAGATATAATAAAAATAAAAATATTTTATAATAAATCCTAATTATAACAAATAATAAAACTGTAAATAGTTATAAAAAATAAAGATTATTAAATAACTTGAGAAAAACCAAGATAAAAAAAGAATAGAATATAAAGTAAAAATATAATATTTTTAGTTGTTATAGTATTAATAATAGTTAAAAAACAAATTTGTAAAAATATTTAAAAAAAAAAAAATAATAATAATAATAATAGTTATATTATAAAAAATATATAAATATATATATATAGTAATATATTTTAATACAAGAAAGCTTATTTAAAAAGCTAAAAAACTAAAATTTCTAAATTTTAAGATAATAATAAAAAAATAATTGAAAAAATAATTTACAAAAATTAAAATTTCTTGAAATTTCTTTTCAAAATAATAAAATAAATCATTTTATTATTAAAATTTAAAAAAAAAAATTGAATTAAAAAAAATCGATTTTCTATTTTAATTAATCACTTATTAATAATAAAAATAAAAAATAAAAATAAAAATAATATAAATCTAAATAAATAAATAAATAATAATAATAATAATAATAATAATAATAAAAACAAGTTGTAAATAAAAGATAACAATTGATTTTTATTTTCAGAAGTTAAACTAATAATAATTGTTATAATATTTTTAGTAGTTTCTATTAATAGTATAATTGAAATCTGTATATATAGTTAAATTTGCATCTTTAAATAGAAAATATTAGGAAAAAAATTAAAAAGAATATATAAAAAATAGTCAAAAAATTTTTGATTATTATAAATATAAATAATTAATCAATAAAAAATATATATATATATTTGAAGCTTATCAAATTTAAGGTATATTTTAATAATTTTTATAATAAAAAGATAAATGTCCTAGTTAAATAAATATAAAAACTTTCAATAATAGAGTAAAAAAATCTTCTTTTATATAAGATTATTACAAAAATTAGATGACAAAATATAATTTTAGATAATTCAATAAGATAGTTATTAAGAATATAAATAATAAAATAATATTTTATTAATGAATATAATAAATTAAAATTTTTGATAACAAATGAGTCAGTATATGAAAGTCACAATAATTTGTAAATACCTAACATATATACAATAAAGACACACTATATTGACCTAACTGTGGGTTAAAAAAAAAAAAAAAAGAATATAACAAAATAAAACAAAGAAAAAAGATAAAGTTATTAAATTTTAGAGTAATAAGTTTATATATGAAATTTAATATAAGAAAGAATAAAAAATAAATACATATAAAATATATTTTTTAAAAAGTTTTAGTAAAAACTTTTTTATCAAATTGATTAATAATAAGTTAAAAGCTTTAAGTAAATTAATTATAAGAAAATTTAATTTATATAAGTAAGTAAAATATATTATATATAGACAATAAATTAAAATAATTAAATATTTATTAAAATATTTAGTCTATATGGATTAATTATAAAAAATGTAAAATAAATAAATAAATAGAATCTTTAAAAATATTAGAGAGTTTATACAAAAAAAAAAATAAAATAAAATAAAGTTAATAAGAAAAACTTTAAATTAATTATAAATAACAAAGATGAATTAGAGAAACTTAATAAGTAAATTTATAAACTAGTGAAATAGATCTTAAAAACTAATTAAAATACTTTAAGTTTTTGTATAAATCTCATAAGAAATAATCTTATATTGAAAATGGTAAACTTGAAATATTATAAAAAATAAATAAATTAAAAATTAAAAGGATAAATAATAAATATATAAAAATATATATATATATAATTAAGCTAAAAAAAGAATCTAAAATACAATATATAAAAAAACAATCAAATAGAAACATATATAAAAAATATATAAAATAAAATAAAATAAAAAAATTTTTTAAATTCTTAAACTAAAAATCTATATCTTTAACAAAAAAAGAGTTATTATCAGAAAAAATTTTTAAAATAAAAGTTTGAAAAAAATCTTAGCAAAAGATATTAAATATAAAACTAAAGTATTGATTTTAAGTCTTATTAAAATATTATATAATAATCTGTAATAATAATTTGTAAGCAATAATATTAGTAATTAGAAAGGTTTTTATCAAATTATCAACAAAGCAATAAATTACTCTTGAAATTATATTCGAAATCTTAAAAAAATATAAAATAGAAATAATAAGTTAAATAAAGATTTAGTATTAGCAAAATATTTTACATATATAATAATAATCATGTAATTGATCTGACAAAGAAAGAGAATTAAGTAATTTTTAAATATAATATATATTTATAAATTTTAAGATAAATAAAATTAAAAATTGTAATAATAAAAATATTGTAATAAAAATATAATAACAAAATTAAATTTTTATAAACTATTGTATTTATAAAAGTTGATTCGTTAATTAAAATAAGTTTAATTAAACATATTTTTATTATTTTAATAATAAAATTTTAATTGATAATGTTTTTAATTAACTATTGTAATTAAATAGTTTGAATTATTTTATTAACAGTGGTAATCTTAAACATTTTGAATGGGTTTGTTTATAAAGATAAAACAAAAAAAAAAAAAAAAATTCTTTTCTATTAGAATAAAAATGAACTTTTAAAAAAGAAAACGAGAATAGAAATCAAATGTTTCTTGTAAATCAATATCGTAATTAATTCTAAACGTTTAATCTTTAAACATTAATTTTAAATTGTCAATTACAAAAAATTATTTATAGCAATTTTTATTAACTTAAATAGTTCAATAGTATTCATTTTTTGATATCAACGTTAATAAAAAAAAAAATTTTTTTTTATAATTTATAGACTATTTTAAACTATCATATTATACTAGCTATTCATTAAAAATTTTTTACCCAATATAAGTGCAAATTTAGTTTTCTAAATGGCGCCATCAATGAACTCGACTCGCAACCTAATTGTTTTATTAAGAATTTGAATTTTTTTGATGCACCAATGTTCTTCTAATGGTACAAATGGTAAGTGCGCGTAAAATAAATTTTTTCATGTTCAACCTTTTTATTTGTAATTAAAGTTTTTATGTGTGTAAATTTTGTGTAAATCAATAAAACAGTGTTGATCTTGTATGATTACATGCATCCAAAAATTATGCCTGCATTCACAAAATAAGTAACCTATCTATTAATGGAAAATTGCAATCACTCTATATTTTTCCGCGGAAAACGCACCAACATAAAGCGTAAAGTGTTCGGATATTTCTTCCGCCGCGCCGCATGTACGTGTGTGCATACAAACGATAACGACCTAATTGCAAATCTAATATTAGTTTACATTTTGTTATAGCGATGAATCTCATCTAAAATATCTGGTATAAACGGATCTTCGGTCAGATGATTAACTCTCCATGGTTTCATCTTAGTCATTCCATTCACAGTGCTGGTTTTTTTATCATTTCAAGAATTTATTATTTCGAATAGATCTTTTGCATAGGGATACGTTTAATTTGATATCACGCACGAATAAGGGTGATTATCAAAGTACTTTACATAATATATTGAGGCATCGAATTTAAGATACCGTTTGAAGATATGTTATTTCGTTGAGCGAACTTCATTTGAAAAAGATGTAACGAGCTAACTTTAGTTGTGTTTACCATTGAATGTAAAACAAACTTTAGCCGTTACCAATTTGATTTTTTTTTAAAAGCGCTTGCGCTAATTCAGCAAAAATATATCGCAAATTACGTAATTTTCGTTCCAAGATCCTGGGAAATTCTATTTTTTTACATCCTCAGGCACGTGTTAAAATCACCGAATCGGGTTTTCTCGTATGAATGCGTACTAGCGAGGCCCTAAATTAGATTAATAGTAAGGAACGCATTTTAGCGCATATATGCACACACGGAAGTTTTGTAGAGTGCCGTGGCGGAAATCCTGAAGTCTCGCATCGGGATTCGGATCAACTTACTATCAAGGATTCTTTATAGAAAATGTGTCACATTCTTTATTCAAACTTTAACCAAGATAAACTATTTTGCAGCGTTAATTTTTTTAGTCATGTGCGACAATCAATAATATTTCGATCAAAAAATATATTTATTTACAGTATCTATTTATGTCGAGCGAAATTTTTTAACTATTGTTATTAAAGAACACCGCTCACGTAAGTGCATGTCAAGTAGACTTTGTGAAACAAAAGGAAATGAATATTATAAAAGACGTGGTACTTCATATGTTGTTTCATTTATATTTATATTTCATATTTATCGTCAATTTGTTTCACTCTATATAAAACCTCTACACCATTGACCACATTTTGGCAAACTTTTTTTTTCGGCTTTTATTTATTATCATCATTTTTTTTTTTCAACTTCCACTTTTACAAAAAAAAAAAGTGCATCGTTGACCTCCAAGGGACACGCGAAGCAAGTTAAGCGCGCAATAATTACCGAGACGTCAAAAATGGGAAACAATGTGTCAAAAATTATAAAACTTCGAAAAAAAAAAAGTCGCCTAAAGCCATCATCGAGCAACGCCAGTAGTAGCTTTGACAGCAGTTACTCCAGCAAAACTTCCTTTAGCGAGGATACAAGTTCTGATGTTATTGAAACTTCGTTCGAAGATCATATGTCCGCAATTTATAATGCATTGTTTGTTAATCTTTGGGGAGTGGAATATTCGGCTCCCGTGGACGACATTCTAACTACCACAGGAAAAGTTTTAGAAGCAGGGTTGGTTGGTTTGTGTCTTAATCACCGTAGGCGTTTTTTATTTGAAGGTGCAACTAATAGAATTAATGTTTCGATTTTTAGCTGCGGTCACTGCGCATGGTTAATTAATATGGTAGATGCCCTACATCTTTCGCACCATGCTATTTTCCATATTTCGTGCTAATTTCTTGCATGTTGCCCATTACCCACTGAAAGTCTCAGGTATACCCTATGCCGGAATACACGGGCGTAGACCTAAACCCCGTAGCCCCTAATAATTATCCACCCAACGTGAACGTGATAAAAGGTGATCTATTATCGTTGCCTTATGACGAGAATCAATTTGATTTCACGAGAATTTCGACTTTTTCGCCCGAATTCACCGACAATGAATGGGTACAAGGGATCTCAGAGATGATAAGGTAATCCAACCGATATAACCGTCACGTAGGCGCCCAGTAAAATAAAAAATTTCATTTTCGTTTTGCCCCTAATCAATCGTGCATGTAATCCCTTAGGGTGACCAAATGTGGAGGTTGGATAGAGCTCTGGGAGCCCAAAATACTACTGCCGAAAAATACTCCCACTTATTTGAAATTTGTCGAAAGTCGTAAGCATTGATATGATTATCAGAGATCGCATTTGCTTTTTGGTTAATTTTTCTTGCATCCAAATATTAAGGAAATCTCTTTAATCACCATCTCTTTCTTGGCAGTTGATGAATACCTAGCTTTGAATGGTATAAACAGGGTGTCCCCCGCAAAACTAGAATACTTTCTATACAATACCAAGAAATTAGATAACATCCAATGCTCTGTGAAATCCCTGACCGTTGGTCAAAAGGGTGGGGAAAACGGCGCTACTCTATTGAAGGTTTTATCATGCTGGTTTCTGGAATTTACATGCGAAAATCTATCTAATTATATGGGCATTTCGCGGGAAGAGTATAAGGAGAAATGGACAATTGCGTTGGATGAGATAGAGAAGAATAAAGTGGAGATAAATTTTTATAGGCTTTGGGCGCAAAAGATGAATACTGGCGTGGCTTAACTACGGCGATCAAACGAATCAGATCAATCAATCCTCATTCCAAAAATACTACGGTTGACGTGACGATTCAAAATTTCATATATGCGATATATGCAATTCTCCTTTGTTTTTGTTTTTTTGTTTTTTTTTTTGCAAAAAATGGGAAACTCTTATCTTGGACCAGCATTACAGTTCGATAGCATATGTAATTCAAGTCGACGGAATTACAAGTAAAAACCGAAACATGACCGCTACATAAGGATTAAGTTCGTTTTCTTTATTCACGAGAAAAAATGGCATGACCGAATTACATATTGTTCGATGTGAAAACGTTCCGATGAAAAATTGGGGGATAATCTCACGATTTTTTGTCAATGAACGAGCCGATAGAGGAAACCAAGAAAGGCCGTTTTTGGGTATGATGCTAATCAGCATACGTCAATTTTTAAATCGATATGAAAAATATGGTAACATTTTAATTTTCACGCAATATACAGTATAGATTATTATTATTATTATCATCATCATCATTATTATTATTATTAAGTAACATCCTAATAAAAAATTTCATTGCAACCCCTCCCTTCACTCTGATAATACGCGATGCTCACTCGCGTCGGCTAATTTTATTACGTAATTTTTAAAAGAAAAATTTTTAACATAGTATTACTATTTAAATCATTGAGAATTTTATGTATTTATTATTACGACGATATTTTAATGAAACATACTACATCTACATCAGTAAATAATAATAGTATTACTACGATTATTGTGAATAGGCAAGAAAGCATCTTTGTCTTAATGTCAAGTTTTTATTTTACGCGAATTTTTCGCGTTTAAATGTTATTCCAAAGGATTTAAGATTTGTTCATTCCAGATTTGTCAAATCCGTAGCCCCCTGCTGTTCTATGAATGCGAACTCTTCGCTTTCATCAAAACCTGCTTCCTTAATCTCCTTTTCTATTCCCTCCTTCATCCTCAAATCTCCAAATTTCTGGGATCCATACAATAAAGTTTCGAAAACCTGTTTATTCACCTTATCATTTTTTTTTAACTCTTCGTATATCCTCAGACAAAAATTCATATGATCTCCACTGCCATCACCGGAAATCACCAAATAATTCATCAATGTGATTCCACCTCGAAAATTCACTTCGACGTTCGCCTCCACATTCTCATCAAAGTACCTTCTTGCCTGCCCTATGTCTCCGTGCTTTAAGCTCGCCAGCATTAAATTTCTGAACGTGATACTATCCGGCTTGACATTGTTCCGTTTCATCTTTTCGTAAATCTTGCGAATCCCGGAAAGGTTACTCCACTTCATCTTGGCGTATCCTTGGATGAGTATATTATAGGTAATCACGTTAGGCTCTACGCCATATTTAGCTTCCATGTCGTTCAACAGTTTCTGTGCCGACTCATCATCCGCCGCCATGAAATATCCGTGGAGTAAAGTGTTAAAAATTGGCAGACACGGTCTTCCGTAATGCCGCACGGCATCCTCGAAAACCTCGTTCGCTTTCTCGATCTCCTGATGGTAGATCAACGCCCTTATGAGATGCAAGTAATTTATTTCACTCGGGACGATTTCGTGTTCCCTGATGATTTCATAGAATTTTAAGGATGATATTAGGTCGTTATCATTGAGGTATGCCTCGAGTATTATTCCATAATACTTTGACACTGGCTGAACTCCAGAGGATATCATCTCGTGAAAAAGGTTTCTCGCCAAACTCGGATTACTTGATTTCGTGAATGCTTCTATTAACTCTCTGGCACCTTTTTTGTTTATATTTTTTGGGTTTCGATCCCGTAGCTCTTGATATACCAGTTGTGCCTCGCGTAGATAATTGCGAAGTAAGAGTAGGGAGAAAAGTTTTTTCAAAAAGTTATTGGACACCTTGTTGAGGATCTGACAGTCCGGAGTTAAGCAGGATAACAATCCTACGGTCAGCTCACGAATCACATCGTAATCCTCGATCGTTCGATTGGCGTGTCTAACGTCCGACGGCGGGTTGATGATTCTGTTTAACAAGGAAAAATAAATAAAAGAATTCGGCTTCAGCACATATTTGCTTTGCATCTCTTTATAGTGGCCAATTGACGTCGCTAATCTTTCGGCAGATGATTTACGCTCACCGTAGAATCCAATTTCAGCGGCTATCAAGGATTGAAATGTTAAGGTGTCGGGGTACAATCGTTCCTTGATCATCTCTTCAAAGTATTTCCCCACTCGATTCCTTCTGTCCAGTTTTGCGTAACGGAAGAGTAACCAGTTATAATTATCTTTCGTGGGTTCGAAGTATCCTTCGTGAAAGAATTGTTGAAACGATGACTCAACCAATTTGAATCTGTAATTGCTCTCAGAGAATCCAAGAACGGCACCCACATTTTTCAGAGTTGGGCTCAGTCCGGCATCAACCAGTCTCCTTATATACCTACGAACGATGTCGTAATTTTCTAATTCAATGCCTCTATAGATAATGTTGGTGTAGTCCGCGAGTGTCGGCGAGAACCCTAGATCCTCCATCACGTCCATCCAAAATATGGCCTCCCGTAGGGTTCCGGACCTCCATTCGCATTGTATTCTGATCAAGTATTGCAGTGTTATGAATGCCAGATTGGCACCTCGGACTTGCATGCTCTCTCTGATCTTTTTCAGGGAGGAAGACGAGATTCCATGATATTTCTCCACCCTCCTAAAAGCCAATTTGTCAAACTCCTGACCGCGACGATATAGTGATTGCAGCAGTAAGATGCAAGCATATATGTGATTCTTACTCAGACGAGTGAATTCTCCGGTAGAGTTTGTTACCATTAACCGTCTTATCTCCTTCAAGGACAGATCCTCACGTTTGAATGATTTGTCCCGTTTCATTAGGTACAACATCAATTGCCAGATAAATGAAGGATCGGTGTGGGTTCGAATCGCAAGTTTGCACCTCCAAAGCATGAACGAATGATCGAAAATTTTACAGATGCTCTGATCGGTACAGTTATTAGTCGAAAGGGACCTGCGTTGTGCAATTTGTCGGATGATTGTTTGAGGATTTCGATTATTCAATCGATTCCGTGTTACGCCAAAGCGGTAATTGTCGAGTGGGCCGATGAAATTGCTAAAATGTATTTTCATTCTCGTTGATCTCAACAACAAGTTTTTACGACAGAACAACATTTGAGTGATACCATCTATCGCGATATGCGAAAAGATGATTATTTTACTGTCTATCGCAATATGCGAAGCGATCGCAATATGCGAAAAGATGATTGTGTAACACAATTTACAAATACGTAATCAATTTCCCGAATTACATAACTCACACGATCCCGGGATTGACAGCGAACTAAAGTAAAGGAATTACCAATCGAACAATGGAATTTATTAAATTTATTACAAAGTGAATCCTCCCCGTTTCATCTTACACATCCAGCCCAAGTAATCTGAACAGATCTGCAACAAAATAGATGCTTCCCGACAGCACCACAATTCCACCTTCTTTCCCGCACCTATCGTACGCCTGCCTCAATGCATCCACAAGATTTTCCGCGGCAGTGACGTTAACCTCTCGGTTCAATTCATTCACCCGTGTAACGATATCTTTCGTTTCACAGCAATTGACCCATGACATATCTTCAACTTTCGAGAACGTGTTGGCGATCATCGTATCGCCATCCCTTAGCAACAAACCAAGGCATCGCTGCACATCCTTTCCCTTGGTGGCAGCATAAATCCAGTGAACTTTTGGGACGTCCTTATCTTGCAAGAGTTTGTCGACAAAATCTCGAAGTGATTTCGCACCTTGAGGATTATGCGCGGCGTCCACCAATAGTCTCTTCTCGGTCACACCACCGTTAACGACAGATGAGACATCGACGTATTGCAATCTTCCTGGCCATCGTGTCGACGCCATCCCATCCTTGATGTGGTCATCGGTGATGTGGAAAAATCTGGCTTCTGTCTTCCTCAATAGATCGATGGCCGTAACAGCGGTGGCTGCGTTGCTCAGCTGATGATCGCCCAATAGCGGCACGTGAAACTCGATGGGAGTACCGTCCAAGAGTTTCAACGAAGCACGATCGACTTTTTGCGAATCCCGCTCTGCAGGTGCAACGCAAATCAAACGTGAACAACCGAACTCAGCGGCGCAGTTTTTCAGTGTGACCAACGCGGCTTCTTCCACTTGCGGAGAGACGACCACTTTGCAGCCCGGTTTCATGATTCCAGCCTTCTCCCTTGAGATGGCCTCAATGCTATTTCCCAGGAGGTCCTCGTGATCCCACCCAATCGAAGTAATTATGCTGAGCAAAGGTGAATCAAAGACATTGGTGGCGTCCAATCGCCCTCCGACCCCCACTTCCACGACGGCCACGTCTACCCTCTGGGCGTCGAACCACCGATACGCCGTGGCAACCAGCAGCTCATACAAACTGGCTTCAATATTGTGTTCGGAATTTATGACCTTAATGGCGTCGTAGGTTTTTTGGTAATCCTCCTTAGTAATTGGCACACCGTTTATCCTGATGGAGTCGCGAGGTTCACAAAGGTGAGGCGTGTTTAATCGGCCGGTCTTGAGGTTTGCTTTCTGAAGAACAAAGTCAATGTAGGCCGAGGTGGACCCTTTTCCGTTAGTTCCAGCGATGTGGATTGCGGATAGTCGAAGGTGCGGGTTGTCGGCGTGTCCCAAGAGATCGTAAATTTTATCGAGAGTTAACTTGAACATTGACATGATTCTTTCAAAAAATGCAATTTCTATAATTTCTATTCATATATAAATGGTGCACATGTAAAAAATTGAGCGACTGTATATTTTCGTGATGCCCCAAGTGAGATTAGCCGGATAAGGAAATCAGTTACAGTATTTCTAATAGAATTACACGCATCGGTGCCGGATCAAACTCGTTCAATCCCCAAAATGATACGGATGCGAGAAAGTGTGGGATCATATCGCAATTTTTCCGGATCACTTAATATATCAACAGTTCGCAGGCAATTGAAGTCATTTGGATTATTTCGGAAGCCGTTGCAATCGTTCCGAAATTATTCTCACTATTCGGGAGCTTCCGCAAGCTCTGCCATCATAGTTCCCGATGGCAATGAGATAATTGATTTTAGGAGTGATACGGGTTAGTCATCGGGCCGTCGCTTCTCGGCTTATTCTAATAACCGGCGTCCATTTGGAAATTCCTTTTGACCTTTAAGAAAGCCTGAAAATTACTGTATTAAGCTAAAATATTAAAAGAAATCATTTTGTGCAATTAAATGTTAGTCACAACTCCGACCGAACAAATGTTTGAAGCCATGATTAAGGCCACTAGGGGTGACGATGTTTTCGGGGTATGTCCATTCTAGAGAAAGTAAACAATGCTTATCGATTGGTGGGCGTCGTGTCGTTGAACTCCGACATATATGTTTGATTAATCGCTTTAAAAAAAAAATAAAATGAAATGAAATGGAATCACCAACCCGCCGCCAAATAATTTTCTCAAATGTCTAGCTTTGTTGA
>CAJVPT010003394.1:0-15357 GCA_910592055.1 Acaulospora colombiana
TTAAGTAATTCTTTATACTGAGCTTCTTATATAAATTTTTTGGACTTATACTCATCCTTTCAATCCTCTGGTAGGCTGTTGTAACTAGAATTTTGTTTTTTGAATGCCTTTATATAATACTTTCTAATCTCTTCTTCAATTTTACTTTTCTGTGTTGTGATATATTAGGTATTGTTTTACTTGATTGGATTCTATCGAGTACAATCTTGCTTCTAACCCAATTTGTCAGGAAGTTAATCATTTTTCTTTGATTGTATCATAGATTTTCACATCTTTGTTTTAGAGTTGCTTTGATTGCATCCCTTGTCTTTTTGGCTTCCAACCTTTGATATATAAATTTTAATCCTTCTATTGCATCTTGGATATCTTTTTTTAGGGTTCTCCATGGTATATTGAAAATACTATATTGAATACAAATATTTTCAATCTGGTAATTAGACTTGTAAATAGTATTATATTTTCTATAGATAGATGAAGGTCTATAGATTACTATGTCTTTTGATATTTTTGTCTTGTTAAAAAGCCCTTTTAATCATAAGGCTTTTCTATATTTCACAAACTTGAAATTGTGCTTATGTTTTTTTTCTTCATTTGGGACTACTTTTTTAGTTGTAAGTTTGTTGAAAGCTATTTTATATAGCAGTTTTTCAAAAGTTTTTCAAAACCTATTTGCTTGGGTTTCCCTTTGCTCATGATTTGATTCTCCTATAGCATGGGTTTAAACATTGTTTTAAACTTGTGATTCAGACTTTCTTAAAATGTTTGTCATTGCAATGAAGATAATCCTTTTATATCTATTCATTTTTGAGTATTTATGGAAAGTTTATTGATTTCACTTCTTGTAAAAAGGTTTTTGTCATGAAGTGTAATTACTAGCATAGTATAATCATTTCCTGTAATATCTTTTATGTCTTAATTGTCAAAATGGAGTAAGGAATAACTTGCTAGGTTATATTATATCCAAATATAATCTATTCTGCTACTGCTTGTTAAGTTCCATCTTGTCAGAGTTTTGTTTTTTTTTTTCCATATAGCTTGTATATCTATAAATCCCCATTTATCTAGAAAGTTGAACAATGGAATTTCTGGATGCTATGATAGTTTAAACATAGCTTTGGAGGAGGTTTGTTTATTTTCTGATGGGTTGTAAGTTGCATTGAAATCTTTCATTACCACTGTAAGATAACCTAGCCCATACTTTCTTTTGATAAGGCTTGTTAATTTCTCCTATATTTTTTATTTTTTTTTGTATCTGATGAGATATAGATTTGTATAATATAAATTTTTTTTTTATTTCACAAACAGGTTAACCGCAACTATATATTCATTTTCTTATTCTACTGATGATACTTTTTTTTTTTAGGTCTTTCCTGATTAAAAGACTAACTCTTGCTCCAAATGGTATCTCATTATTGGTATTATAGAAATGCTTGTAACTTTTTGATTGTTGAAGGCCTATTGCACATTGGTTTGAGTTAATTTTGTTTCACATAATCCTAGTATGCCTATTTCCTGTTCTTGTATTTCCTCAATAAGACTTTGTTGATTTATTTTATCTGAAATATCTCTGACATTATGTATACTTATTCTTACCACTCTGTTAAAATCGTATCTTCTTTGTTGTTTGTTTCTATTATTTTATTCTGAACTTGACTATTTAAGAATATTTGTCATTTCTTATATATATATTTTTTTTTCCTCTCATACACAACTTTGCCTATTTTATTGATTATATGCATTATATGTACTCTTATTTACAAAGCAATTTTGTAAACTGTTTCTATGCGTAGCAAAACAAAAAACCAATTGATACAATTTATATTATACTCATTGTGGCTTGTTGTCCTCTATGGGAGGTATTAACATGCCTAGGTGCCATTAGGGTGTGAAGTTTAAGATATCATATATTATTATTAGACCTTGAAAAATAGTTTCCAATGTTTTTGTGAGGATTTCCTAATGCAGTATGGGTGATGGATCTAGGGTGGGTCTGTTTTTCTTGGCTTGCTTTTCCTTTTTTGTCCTTTCTTGTAATGCCTTGTGCTTTTTCCCATAGTTGTAGGCGGCTACATCTGTCTATTCATATATTATATGTAATTAATCTGATATTGTTAATGTAACTTTTTAGGGCTTCAGGTATTTTTCCTAGGGCTAGGAACTTGTTGAAAACTTCTATGACTTTTTTGCTAATGGCTTCTCTTAAAAGCAGGATCCATAGGTTGGCTTCCTGAATGTGTTTGATTACCTCTTCTTTGGCTGAATATGGGCTTTCTTTTTCTGTTCTCACAGTTATTTCTCAGTGTATAGTTAATATGATTGTGTCATTGATTTCAATTCCATGATATAGACATCGAAAGGCATGAATATTGTCTTCTGTTGCAGTGCATGCGAAACATTGGATTGATGTGTATATTTCTGGTTTTCTTTTGTACAATATATGCATTGTTAGAAGCTCCAGGTTCCATAGTTTGATTGCAAATCATCTTTGTATATGATCGAGACTGTCGGTGTGTGCTCCAGAGAATTTTGAGGGTGGAGAAGTTCTATGGAATGTTTCCAGTTGATGTTCTCCTTCTATGAGGAATGAATTATTTTGTGGTGTGTGAAATTACATCATTCGTGTATTAGTTTAGCTTGTCATCTTTGTTTTAATGCTCTTTTAATATTGTTAGAAATTTCTATGGTATTGTATAGAAGAAGGATATAGTTGTATGTTTGAGTAGGAAGGTTGTGAGGTAGCCATCTTCTGTATTGCTTTTGAGGACTGATTTTGCAGCTTCGTCTACTATTTTAAGGATTGCATTGGTGTCTTTATCTTCAGTTATCTTTTCCCAGTGGACTGTGAGTTGTGCTGTCTTGATGATATGATGTAAGTTTTGTATAAGCCTGTACTTGGTGATTTGTTTACTTTTTCCTTGTTTTTTATCTGTTATTTCTCTAATTAGCTTTGCTAAGTCTGTATGGGCTACTACTGTGCTACCATATGGGATGCAGCTGTTTGCAACTGTAGTTGCTAGTATTTCTGCCCAGAAAGCGGATGCTTGTCCTATAAGTTTCATGCCTAATGTTTTGTGCATAGCTCCGAGATAGCCTGTGATGAGGAGGCCGATTCCTATTGCTGTGGGTTGAGAGAAATTGAAAGCACCATCAGTTGTTATATAGAAACTTCTTTTTTCCACGAAGTGGTTGTATGTGTTCCTAATTCTTTGTTTAGCTGCCTTAGTGAATTTGATTGTTTTTTGTATTCTGCGAATAGTAAACAGTGTTGTGTTGATTTGACTTGATTCCAATTTGTCATTGGGTTCAACAATCCATCTCTCAATGCTTGTGGATGATACCTGCAGCTTCATTTTTGTTTCGTTATTGTTTTCTTGTGTTGACTTTGATGTTGATGCAACTGGCATATTTATGGTCTTGTCTTATGAGACTTTGAAGCAACACATGTCTGGTTTGTTATCGATGTTCTCATTTAGGTCACAGCTGGAACATTTGTTTATTGGAGATTTTTCAATAATTGTATAGTGTCGAAGTTTGAGAGTATTGTCATGAGAGCTGATTCTTCTGCCCAGGGTAGTGGTATTTTTGATTTTTGTAATATACCATGATACTTCCGGCTTGGGTTGTCAATGGTTTCTTGTATAGAGGATTGTATCTGGGCCTTAGAATTGATGGTGTTGAACTTGGGATGGTTATTAATATAATGTTGAATAGTTGTTTTGATCTTCTGAAACCATGCTGGTTTTTTCCATTTGTTGGTTTTGTTGTATAGAGCTCCTATTTGATGCCATTCGAGGGCTTTGGTATAATAGGTATTGAGTAGTTGTTCTGTCCAGATAATGTTATGTGCTCTTAGGCCTTTTCTTATGCTGTTGTATGTTGAAGAATCGTAAATGTTTTCAATGTATATCAGGTTATGTGTATGTTGGTTTACTTCAATATATCAATGCATTGTTATGTTTTGTAATTGTATTTCTTTGAGGAGGTCTTGTAAGAAATTTGACCATGTGGAATGGATTTTGGGACACTGTTTGAAGATGTCCAGTTTTTGCCATACAATCCATTGGAGTTGTTGTGTACATATTCTTATTATTTGTCCAGCTATGTTGTCACTGCTGTAGAGCTCTTGTATATTGTTGCAGCTTTTCTGCATTTAGCAGGTGCGTATTTTCATAATGTTATATGAAGCACTTGAATGCAGTATAACCTTAGGGGCAGAGAATACCAGCTGGACTCTTTTTCTGAAGCTGGTTCTGTTTTTTCTATTGATCCAATTGATTTCATGTGCCTATAGTATGAGATCCATTAGTAAATATTTGATGGATGGGAAAAGGACGTGATTGATAATGTATGCATGCATCTTGTCTATAATGCTTTTCCAGGTAATGACTTTGCTGATACTGCAAGCTTTTTTCTTGATAAGCTCGCGTTGAAATTTTTTCCCTTTATTTCGTTCATGCCAGACTTCTAGCACTTTGATGACCTGTATTTTTGATGCTGGTGTAATCGTGTGATTTTGGAAGAGGATGTCTTCTTGTGGTGCATTCACAATTAGGAGTTCAGATTTGGCTGGGTTGACTGTGATTCCATTGAGGTGATAAAATGATGAGTAGATCCTTGTGATTTCTTTGAGTTGTTCTCTGTTTTGAGTGATTATAGTGGTATCATCCATATAGGCAGTAATTGAGATGTTAATTTTTGTTGAACTTCCATTGTCAAGGTTAGATTTTTGATTTTTCATCTGGTACTCTTTCATATTGCTAATTGTAGTGATGAGGGGATCGTAGTATATTTGCCATAGTAAGGGAGATATTGTATCACTCTGGTCAATGCCTTCCTCTACTTTATATGACTCTGTGAGTCCGAAGTAGATTATGACTTTATTCGATTTGTCTGTAAAGCATCTATAATGATGTTGATGAGCTTGTTGGGAATCTTGATGCATTGTAGTGCAGTCACCAATATTTGTGTATTGATAGAGAGATAAGCCTTGCTCATATCTTGGAAAAGCCTATGGCATGATTTATTTCTCTCTTTTGCATTTTCTAGTACCTGATTTATAATTGTTATTGGTTCACGTGTACTGTTTTCAGGGAAAGCAGCCCAGTTATTTTCAAAAAGAATTGGGTAAGTGCTGAGGATCTTTGTCAGTCTGTTGTTAATAATTTTTGTAAATATCTTTTTAATTGATTTGAGGTGAGTGATTGGTCTTGTAATGTTGATGTTGTGGTGCCACTTCTTAGGTTTAGGGATTGGGTAGATAGTACCTTGTTTCCATTCTTTCAGTAGTTTTTCACTAACTAGTATGTTATTGAACATAGTTGTTAAGTATTCGATTGTTGATATGTTAACATGTTTGAATTCAGTATATGGAATGCTTAATGGCCCAGGAGCTGATTTGTTGCTAGTGCTAGTGATGACTTCTTTGACTTCTGTTACAGTGATGGGTATCATTGTGTGTTTGTACTATTCAGATTTGATCTCACTATTGGGTTGATGTGTTTGTTGCTATATAGTTTCTTTGTGTTCGTATGTGTGTTTGTGCTGTGTCCATTGCAGAAAGTATTCTCCAACTTGTTCTTTTATCTCTATTGGATCATGTATGAGTATTTTTTTTTATCCAACTTCTTTGATAAGCTTGGTTGTGACTATACTTCTCTTGGGGTTGTCTAGAACTAATCTAATAATCCATTTTTTATCAGTGTCATACCATTGGTTTCTTCTTTTGCATGCAATGATAATGTTGTCTCTATTTTTTTCTCTTATTTCTGTCTTCCTTATAGCCTTTTCTGCCTTTATTAGGGTGTTTATTTCTTCAATGACTTCTTTTTTTGTACTATCCAGTGACCATATTTGTATAGAAATTTTGTCTTTGATAGCATTGTATAGTATTTTTATCTTTTCTGCATCACTTTTTTGTTGGAATTATATTGTAGAAGAATTTGTTTGTGGTATTGATTCAGTTGCATAAGGAGAATGGATCTTGTGGTGCTCTACTACTTAGATCTGTTTCTCTGTTTTTCGCAGTATATTGGAATATGTTTTTTGGCTGCATTGAGGATGGTTTGTTTGAGTCTGTTCTATTGCTTGTCCATGTCTATTTGATTGTTTTCAGTGTTGTCTGCCATATTTGTTGTATTTGTGTCTATATAATCTGCAAAGAATTTATATTGTTTTTGTATAGTCTGGTCCCATATTAGTCTAGAGTTCGAGTTGGTGTATCATTGGCATTTACTTCTTGTTTTTATTTGCCAGCTCTCGATGTAAATGATTTGTGTATAGTGGTCTGTTGATATGTCTAACTGGTCGGAGATGTAAGCATCTATTGTGCACTATGTTGGGTGAGAGCTGGTCCAGATTATATCTATTCTATTTGCTGATATGCTGCAGTGTTTTTGTGAAGAGGCATGCCATGTATACTCTCTACCTTGAGGATTGTGATATCTATATGAATTGACCATATCAAGTTCAGTAAGTCATTGGCAGAAGCAATTTGTTCAGTCTTTGTATATCTTCCTAGTTGTGCTTATTTGGTCTAGTTTATGGGAGTGGCTGCAATTAAAGTCACCTCCTATAATGATGTGCCAGTTGTCATGGTTTTATTTTTTGATTCACTTGATGATTTGTTCCTGTATTTCTTTCTTGAGTTTACCCACACTGGCAGGTGTACGTGTTTCTATGATTCTGCAGAAGTTCTTGTTTGGTAATGCAATGTCAATGCATATGGCTCTGAACTGGAACTTTGGCACTTGAATTATTCTATCTGAGAGGAGTTTTTTAATAACAATGTCCACTCCCACTCTAATGGATCTGTCTCCCATCCACTATGTAGCATATATTGATGTTTTCCAAGTTCTTGTCTCCTGATCGGTTCTGTTGGTTTCAGTAAAGTAATGATGTCTCAGTTATTGATTTGCCATATTGTGAACTAGGTTTCTCTTTTTAGTTGATCGTTGAGGCCTCTGCAATTGAGTGTGACTATAGTCTAGTATGAAAGGTTTGAGTTGCTGTTTTTTGTGTTGTGTTGTATTTCTAATATACAGTATTCATGCTGTTTTTGTTCTATGTCCTAGGATTCATTTATACGTGTTAACTTGTAAAAGTCCAGTTGGCTATTGTCTGTCGCTTGTTCTTATATTGTTGTGGTGCAGTGTGTATGGTTGTCCTGAAGTGTAAGTGAGTCAGAACTATTCTTAGATTGTTTGTCATAATTGTTTGTATTCTGTTGTAGATGCAGGATTTGATGAGTTAATTCTTTTGGTGTAGAAGTATTGCTTGTCATGTTACCCATATTTAATATTTAGTAAGGTGAGAAGAGTGATTTGTACCTGCCGAGATCATGTTGGTAATTGTGGAGATGAGGGGTTCATTGTTCAGTCCATGTTGCCAATAGATGTATATAGCTGTTATTGTTGTTGTTATATATCATTCAGGTCTGATGTATATTGAGTAGTGGATTCATTATTGTCGTGGTTGTGTTCTTGATCTTTCTTCATCTCTTTTACATTGCTGTAACAGTATTGTTCTAAACTATCAATCCTCTCGTCGAGATTATAAGCACTTTCTTGATGGTTTTGAGTTCATGTTAAATTTTGACTAGCAAATTTGTTATATTTTGATTTTCGTCAAGTTGGATATTTGGCAATTGTTATTGAGAGGTTCTGTTTTTTACTGCAGATGTATATGATCCTGAAATGGTTGAAGTTTTCCTTGATGGTGGATTCGCTAGTTTGCAGATAGGGGCTGAATTCACTGGTCTGAAGCATTGATACAATTTCTCCAATTTGTTTGTTTGTTCATGATTGAAGTCTTTCCACTATTTCTTTCTCTCTTTGATAGTGCAATTTGCTACTAGGTGTTATGCACTGTCGCAATGGTACAGAGCTTGGTGTTGATCAGTTTGCATTCAAGAACTGTTTTTCCTAGTATGAAAGTCTTGGTAAGTACTTGATGGAATATATTTTCATTACTGAAACTGAGAACTGCATATTTCCTGGGTTTGTATGATAAGAGGCGGGGATATAACAGGTTTTGGCCCACTGTTTCTTGACAGATGAGTTTGAGATTGAAGGCATATATATTGGGTGGGAGGTTTGTAAGTTTGAGGGAATGATTGCTCCGATTTTTTATTTGTTTGAGGTCCCACTCTGCATTGAAGATTTTTACTGAATATCTTTGATTAGTGTACTCCATTGATCTAGGAGTTTGAGTTTATCTTCTCTATTGGTGAATGTAATTGTCGCAGATTGCCACATGTTTCTAGTTGTCATTTTTATGTTGTTGATCTGCCCGAATTTGGTGAAAGTTTGTTGTATGTCTATGAGTCTTGTGTTCAAAGAGATGTCCCAGACTCTTATACTGCATTCCTTAGTAAGCCTGTGTATGGTTTTTTCCATGTGTGATAAGCAGAGGTTGTCTATATTTGGAAAGATAAGGTTGCTTGCATCATCTGTTGCTTGTTGATTTCCAAATATAGTAATGATATAGTCTTCATTTTTATGGCATTTGTTTTGGATTAAGAGAAGTCCTTCTGGAGAGTTCAGGGCTTTCATAATGTGGAGTATCTTTTTGTGAGTTCTTTTGCCAAGGATTAGTGAAGCTTTCACTTTAAGCTTGATTCTTTCACATTCAAATCTGAGTCTGGGGTCAAAGGATGACCTGGGTCGTGGTCTTTAAATGGATGTATACGTCGAAAGTCTTTGTTACTTCCTTTGCTGTTACCAGTAATTTGCCAATTGTCTTCTGTTTCTGAGGGTTCCTCGTTAAGGTCTATGTTGATGTTGAAGACATCTAACCTTGCTATGTGCTATGTCATAGGTTCTGTATTGATAATTGTCTGTTCTGTGGTTATTGATGTTTAAAGTTGCTCTCATTTGACTTGCTCGCTCCATGAGCTGCAGTTGCTGTTGTTATTTCCATTGCTGCTTGTTGCTATCACGATGCTGTTTGAGTAATTCTATTCAGGGTGGGGACATTTTTGGAGGGAGAGGATTGTTCTTTATTTTTGCTATCACTTTGAGTTTTTGTTGTGTGTTTCTTTTTGGATGTTTGTTCTTTTTTTTTTTCAATAAAGGTGGCCTTACTCTTGAATATTTTATCAATATTATAGTTTGGCCTGCTGGTGACATATTGCTGTCTCTTGGGTCTCTCCATGTCCTATTTCTCTTTGTCGTTTTATTGCCTGGGTTTGCTGCACCACAGATGAATAGGGGTTATTTCTTATATAAAAATAATATTATATCTAAATTATTATTATATTCTATATTATTATGCTTATTTGATTTCTTTTTTTTCTTGTTTATTGTGATTGTTGAGAAGGAACTAGGCTCTTGCTTCTCATGATTGTTATGGACAATTGATATGCCTTAGGAGTAGTTTGCTCTTTTATTGCCATGTTTAGGTCTTTTGAAGGTTGATTGTTCTTCTAATCTACTTATTCTATTATTTAATTTCTCAAAATTTGCTAAAATATGATTCAAGGGACCTTGTAAAACTTCTACTTCTAGTTCTGACTCATTTCTTGTATCTTTGTAGTAATTGTATCTTTGACTTATCAGTTCCCTATTGTTTTCTGTTGCAGGATGTCTAATGGGTCTATTGATTTCTTGTCATATTCTCCTGTTATAGTAATATCTAATTCACTTTGATTTGGTTAACTCTAATTTTCATTAGAGGTAGAAATGGATTTTATAGATTCAGTATCTGATGGTATGTTTGTAACTAGATTCTCATCCATTTCTACTTTTCTATATTCATATTTTGCTCTTAAGATTTACTTATTTTTTTAGATTTCTTTGTTTCTAAGTTAGTAGAGTATTTAATACTCCAAAAAAAATACAATCCTTGTAAAAAAATATGTTGTTTACATGCATTATCTCTATCTTCTTTTGTTGCAAAACAGACTACTGTAAAGTTATATTTTCTTAGTGTAAACGGGGTCTTAGGTATATAACATGCTTTTGCTTGAGTGCTATTTAATATTCTAGTTACCAAACTAGTATATATTTTGTTTTACCCAGAAGTCATGCTAAGTTATAATTTCTTTCATCCAAAATATCATTAATTTCTCTATCACTTAATTCTAATTTTGAGAAAATAGTTTTTAATATTTCTGTATCAATTGGAGTTATCCATTTTGCTTCTGGATCGAGGTTAAGATATTTGTATTACTTGATATATGTCTTAACCCTAGGTTTAATATTTATCTTATATATGTCGATGTTTTGAACCTCTTTATATCATTTAAGGTATTTAGCTATATAATAATTTCTCACTTTTTGATTAATATCAATCAAGTAAATGTGCTAAATAGAAGTATTTTCTTCAGTTTTAGTTTCACATAAGATTTTTTTATTTAGATCTCTTCTAGTTTTGTGTATATTATTCATAGCTTATGGATTTATTTGCTAAATGGTAAAGTTATCTTCTTTTCAATTTGTTTTCTCTATACATTTTAGGACTTTTTCTTCCTCTTGTACCCACAAGATTAGCCATTTATTTTCATTAATAAATTTATTCTTCAGAAGATTTCTTTTTTCTTGTGACAATTGCCTAAGTAAGTCTTGATTTTCTTTTCATATTCTCCTGGGATGTTAGCTGTTATCACTTCAAGTCTATAGTTTCCTTTTTTCTTTATGAAGTATGGATTTGTTGATGGGGCCAGTTCCCTGTTTCTAGTAGCATATAAACTATAATCACTTTTTTTTTTTTTTTTTAAAGTTGGCAAAGTCATGTCATGTAGTTTTTATTTAAACATTAATATTATCTTATGTACACAAATTGAACTGTGAGAAAATACATTTATGTTAGAAAAAAAACTAATGACTCAGTATCTCATGAATCTTGTGACTTGCTGCAGTTCACCATTTTGGTGAATGTTAGTGTGTCATAACTCCACTAACACTGATATTTATATGAAAGAAAGAGTTAATACTAAAACTGTTTTGTAGTATGTCTCTCATACTATAGTTTGTTAATTCTATGTACAAGTTTTTGCTGGCATCTGTCTTTTTTCCTTCACTCTATGAAGCTTCTTTTCTGGGTGTTTTGGTGTTGTTTCCTATTCGTTCTCTTTTTATTTTCCTGAATATATCCTGTGTCTTTTCCCATTCTAGGACCAAGTCACATCTTAGCCTCCAAATACTTCTTTTCTCTTGCCAGGGTTGCACTGTCACCTTTTTTACTACAGCTTTAGCTTCCTTTTCATTTTCTGTGATTTCTTCTGCTACCTAAATCATCCTATATGTGATAACCCTTTGATTACATCCATTGGTTTTACTGTTCCCTGACTTTCTTTCCTTTTGTCTAGTTTAAGGACGTGTTTCTACCTGCTTTGGATAGATTGTGACTGTTTGTTGCCATTGGCTCTTGATGCACATTCTTGTGTCAAGAGTTTTACGAGTTTCTCAATTAGTCTTGTTTTGTTGGGTCTACAAGTGAAAGGATATAGATCTCTTTCTTCCTATTTTCCACAGATTACACATTTTGCTGACTTATATATCCATGGTCTGTGTATGTTCATGTTTGCTATTGTGGGATGTTTATTGGACCATGTTTTCCATCAGAAAGTTCTATCCCTGTGGTCTTCTAGGCTGGTCTGGAGGGAGGAGATTTTGGATGGTATAAGGGTTTGTATGGTTAGTTCCCAATTTATCGCTTTGCTTTTTTGTCTTGTTAACCATGTTTAGTTTCATTATAGTATCCTTCATTTACTGGCCCATTTTGTCTTTAGGAGGGTCTTGCCTATTGTTTTAAAGGGGAGGTCCACAAATGACTGGTTCTATCTTAATATTGTATTGCTACTTGTGGTTTGTAGTTCTTGAATTTTTATGATGTCTTTGAACCACTAGTTTGTCTGCTTGTTCGTTTTCTTTATTTCCTGAGTGGCCTTTTATTTTTGTTTACTGGATTTTGATGTGCTGTATTGTGATTATTTCTCTGATTGTATCGATTAGAGTTCTGTTAGGGCTCTCTGGTTTCTGTTTCTTAGTCTGATCCTTTTGTGATGCTTTGTTTATTGCATTGATGGCACCTTGGCTGTCTGTCAGAATATATAAGCTATAATCACTTATACAATAGCTTTTAATTTTTTATTAGAGTTTTAGGTAATCTAATTCCTCTTGTTCTTGAATACAAATCATTGTGATTTCATTGTCTATTATTGATTCACTGTCTATTTGTTTGATAATATCTATTGGTTGAGGTTTGGATCAATATATTTTTTCTGGTTTTTGATAATTTCTAAAAACCTATCTTTTATATAGAGTTGAAGAAAATCTTCTTCATTGTTTTTTCCCAGTTGCTAAAAATATAGTAAGTATTTAGTTAAGATCTATTCTCTAGGTCTGTACTGTTTTAGTTAAAGATTAAGAGGATAGATTTTTCATTATTGATTTATGAATTATTTGCCTAGTAAAATTATCTGACATCTTCTAAAATACATTTTATATCAGCTTTGAATTTGGCAATCCAAGTAGTATTATTCATGTATACTATTATTGCTTGTCTTAGAGAAAGTTTTTCTTTAAGGTGTGGGTTTTGAAAGTCCAGTATCTATTCTTCTTCTATTGTGTATTTGTAGTTTGGATTTTTTTGAATTTTGCATAATAATGGGTCATAAAAATTCTTCAAAGTAAAGATAAGGTTGTTTCTTCTTGGTCTATTCCATTACCAGCTATAACTGAATCTGAATACTCTGTTGGAAGAATTGTTCTACATTTTCTATTTTCAAAGAGATCTATGATTAATTGTCTACTAGTAGCTAAAATACAGATTCTGTTTATAGATCTTTCCAATATTTTGAGATTAATTGTATTATATACTTTGTCAGTGACATGAAAAAGGATCCATAGTTTCTTTTTCTTTCTCTGGCTTCTTCCTTGTAAGCCAACGAAATTAGGTCCACATAGAATTTTATACTTTTTATATATACTGGCAAGTCTATGGGTCAATATTTTGGTGAAGCATTTTTTTACTATCTTTAGCAATATTATGGATCTTGTGTTGCTTAGACTATAGTTCCATGGTTTTGGCTTGGGTATTGAATAGATGTTACTTTCTTTCCATTTCTTTGATATATGGCCCACCTTAATTATCTGATCATATAGTTGTTTGAGAGCCTTTTTTTCTTGAGGGTCCATGTTTTTGAGCATTTCGTAACTGATATGTGATGAACTAGATGCTTTCTTTTTAGGAAGATTTCTTGATGTTGTCTTGATTTCTTCTATTGTGATTTCTTCCTGTAAAAGAGAATACCATGCTAGATTTATTCTATCTTTTGATTAATATTCTCTTTTCTATTCAGGACTAAGGCTCTCATAGTTAGTATTTCATTGCTTGAAACTTTTTGGTGATAGTCTTCATTTACTTATTTGAATGTTTGTGGATTTGTAGCTATATAATTTTTTTTATCTTGATTTCTAGTTTTAACTCGATTTAAGGTTATTTTGGGTTTTTTCTGGTTTAGCAAAAAGTATAGCATTTATTTTTTATTGCTTTTAAAATCTTTATATCTGATTTCAAGTGCTTTATTGATTTGGATCTTGATATATAAACTCACTTTCTTTATACAGGCTATTTTTAATATATATTCTATGTTGGAAATATTTTTAAGCTGTATTTGGACTTCTTCTAAGGATCGAGGAACTGTAAGATTCCAATTTTTTGTTTCCTTGCATAGGAAGTAGAGTTTATTAATCACTTGTATAAGTTTGTCTCTAGTGTTGTACTCTTGTTTATTTACTGGCAAATCAAATATTTTCTTTTTTAGTATTGAATATATTTTTTTCTTTTTAAGAGTTCTATATGCATCTTTAACAAAAATATTTTCAAGTTCCTGCCATGCATGATTCAGCCTTGTCTGAGTCTATGTTGAGTTTTCAGAATATATGTATAATTGGTCATATTCTATTATTTTAGTTTCAGTCCATTGTTTAAATTTTTTCCGTTGTATTGATATTGAGTTAATAGAATCCGGGATATTTTTGCCTTGTATTCTTTTCTGGTTTAAATACTATTTATTATTCAACAAGTTGTAATTTGTTAGCCTGATTAGAAGAAGGGTATGATTGCTATTTGTAACTAACTTCATTGAAATGTTTTTAAAATAATTTAGGTTCTCTTGACTAATGTCGGTTGTGGACCAGATATAATAAATTCTACTATAAGCATAATTGTTAGACCATATATATGTACTCTTGTTTTGTTCCCATATATTGTGAATATCAGTAAAGTTTCAATCTTCTAAAAAGTTGAAGATATCAATTTCAGCTTTTTTATACTATATTACTTTCTTTTCAGATGGGTGTCAATCTATTATTGGATTTACTACTGCATTAAAATCTCCCATAATGATAATTTTAAATTTCTATAATTATTTATTTAGAATTCTTTTTTGTAGTATTTGTTGAAGTCATCTACTTTCTGTCTTTTCAGATTGTAAGTAGATTTGATATATACATAGTTTACATTTCTTTAAGAGGAAGTTTGCACCTATGATATATTCTTTTATTTTTTCAATCAACTTCAGTTTTTTTTCATATGTTTTGTTTATAAAAAGACCTATAACTGATCCTCTGTGTTTGATATTATTACAACTGTAGATGAATTTATATATATTTAGGAACTTGAAGGCATGTTCTGTTACTTCCCTTCTTAGTTTTGATTCATTGATACCCATGATTTCTATATCTAGTTCTTGTATCTTGTCATATAAATACTGTTGATCCAGTATTGTGTTTATTCCTTTTATATTGTATATCCCTATAGTTATGGTTTCTTCTATAATGAATTACAATATATCATTCTGATATATTGTTTGTTCTTTAAGATTCTTATTGATAGTATTTGTTTTGATCGACTTGATGAACTTGTTTAGATGTTATATAGTGGTAAGGAGGTTGTTTAAAAGAGTGTATTTGTTGTCAAATTATTGTCTTTGAAATTGTTTTTGGTTCAGGAAGTACTAGATTCTTCTTGCGGGTCTTGTTTTTTACTGGTGTTTTTTATTTAGACTGATGCAACTTTTAAAAGTGATTAGCTCTTTTCTATCTTATAGATTCAGAGTGGAGTTAGGTTTCTTTTTCAATGCAACTCATTCTGCTATTTAGTTTGTTTAAGCTATATAGAATTTGTTGTAATGGGTTTTGTTCTGCTTCAGATTCAGTGATCATATTGTTAGTGATTCTGAAACTATATATTCTATATCTTCTCTTCTGTATATTAATTGGTTCTTTATCACTTCCTGTTGCTGGTTATAACATGTGCAATGTTAGGAAGTCATTTAATCATCATGTATCTTAGTTAAAGGAAAACTTTATTAAATGTAAACTAGGAGCAGACAACTCTGAGTTGTCAGTAAAG
>CAJVPT010003395.1:0-15356 GCA_910592055.1 Acaulospora colombiana
TGCTGAATAAATATTTTTCAACTAGTGTGTTGTCTTTTTTGAATATCTACTGTGTTTTGTATTTGAGTTGAGATTTCGAAATCACTTAAGATTCTTCTTGGTGGTTTATTCTTTTCTTTATCCTCACTGTCTGAGTATTGTTCCATCTCATTATAATATTCCTGGTTGTATATTTCAATATTTGTGACTCTTTTATTAAAATCTATTATTATCTTCTTGAGGCTTACGATCTCTCTTTATAATATTATTAACAACTCTACAACTTTCTGACATCTTAGGGTTGCTGCATGTATCTCTATTGACCCTAGGATTGTTTCTACTAATTTTGTTGGGTACATTCCTAAGTTGTCTTATCCTGTCATTTGTTGTTGGCTCATGCCACTGCTGCATATGATACTGGTTTAACACCTCTCTTGTTATTTGAAGTCGTGGATATTCTGATGCCTCTTGTTTTTGCAGATTTGAATTTACTGTAAATTTGTCTATATTTTTCTATGTGGATGTGGTTGAAATCTCTCTATTGTTTCCTCTATTCTTTAATAGGGCACCCTCTAATGAGGTGGGTTGTTACATCACAAATTGAACATAATGGTGTATTTATAGGTATTAAGGATATCATTGTCTCATTAAGGGTATAAATCAAATCTTTTGCTAAGAGTAGGTCTTCTCTTATTTCAGAACTTACTATTGCAAACTTCTTTGATCGGTACCTTGTAAAGCGAGTATATAATATATAGTATGTATATGTTTTTATCTCACTTAAGGTTTGCTTGAAGTCCTATGCCATAGTGCCTAATAGTAGATTGCCCAGTTTGATGGCTATAATGTGTCTCTCTCGCATCTGGTTGACAGACTAGCAGGCATTATTTATTCTAACTGCATCCCCTTTAATAAGGGTATTGTATTGCTTGACAAGTGATTTTTTGACTGATACTTCTTTGAAAGTAATGGTGACATACTGCCACAAGTTTTGGATTCTCATACTGATGTCCAATATGTTATCAAATTTGGTGAAGTGCTGTCTCACTTTCAGGAGTTTTATGTCTAAGAGTATGTTCCAGACCACTATATATTTGACTTTCTCAATCAATTGTCACCGATCTGCATGTGTGTGAGCTTATTATCATCTAGATTAGGTAACTCTATTCACGTTGCGTCATTTGTTACTTGTTGATCTCCAAAAATTGTGATGATTTGCATCTCCTCTTTGCTATATTCACTATAGATCGGGATTAGCCCTGGAAGAGAATTGAGGGCTTTGATTATATAAAGAATTTTTGTATCATTGTTTATACCAGAGTTGACATTGATGTCGATGTCCACTTTGAAATGATCTCTTTTATATTTAATCTTTAGATTGATTGATGTCCTTGATCTTGACATGTTGTTGGGGTATACCACATTAAACTTGTGGCCTAACAATGTCCAGAGTTCCTCTTTCCTCTCTCTAAAGACTTGTTTGTTAGATTGTTCATTATTACTATCTGCTTCTGGTTCACAGGTCCCTTATGCAGCTTGTCTTTGTCTGAGTCTTTCTTTGTCATAGGTGTAAGATTTGTTAACAGGTTTCTCATTCTACTTTTGACTTCCTCCATTTATTTACTTCATATCCGTCCTCTATGAGATAACTCAGATTCTATTTCCATATTAGTTGCATCTGGGATTGCAACTATTAGATTTTTATAAGTGTGTATTTTCTTACTTTCTTGATTGGGTTCTGCTACCAAAGTTATTGATATTTTTGTTTACATATTAATGGACTTTTTAATATATAATTGGTTATGGTGAGGGATAGTCTCTTTACTCCTTCTTTCTGTATATTGATTTCTTTCTATTCTTTGTTGTTCAGTTGCAAAACTTTGACATTTCTAGTGTGAAAGTTATATACCTGTTATCAAGATTACTGCACTTCAAGTAATTGAAAAAGAGTAATAATTAATAATTTAGATATATATTATTGTATCTATGATTAATAAATCTATAAGATTCTTTATTATATATCTCAAATAAATGCAAGAATATTTTCACATTAAATTTTATGATTTTAAAAACTTCTTGAGCCATGTTTGTTTAATATCAATTATATGTTGCATATTTATAATCATTTATTTATACATCAATAATAAAATAACAATAAGTTTATTTTTTATTAATATATTTATATTTTTTTAAAGATAATATAATATTATACATAATAAAAATAAAATTAAAAATCCATCATAAAATAATAAACAAAAATTAAAATCTTTATAAATAAAGATTTTTTTTTTACTATATTAATCAAATTACTATATACTCTAAAATCGTCTATTAAAATAATATTAAAATTTGATTTCACAACTTTTATTATTATAGAAATAATATATAAACTTTCATGATTTATAACCAGAAATTCAATGGTATCCTTTGACATCTGAAATAATGTTTCTTTCAATTCATGAATAATGCTTGATCCTAAAATTTGTTTAATATATGAATAGTAATTCTTATATTAAGACATATAAAGGAATGTCTATATTATTAAAATATTAAATATATATTAAATATTTATATTTTATATATATAGCCTAATATACTTTTAACTCTATACAACCCCTAAGCATATGAACAGAGCTCCATTAACAAAAAATAATATTCAATAATTACTCATCTATAGGTCTTGATCAATTTTTACATTGTATTACAAAATGAGTGCCACTAACTTCTTATTTGATATTAATATCTAGATTATTAGAGACCTAAACATCATACATAAATTAATTTATTTGATTTTTTTTTGATAAAGTATTCAAAACGTATATCCTTAATAACTGAGAATATCATTGTAAATATTGAAAAGAACTGATTATACATTATTTATAAATAAAATTTTAAGTTTTCTTACATAAATTAAAAAAAAAATAAAGATATAATATGAGTATTATTAATTAAAATCCAAATATATCATGAGAAATTTATATTCAAGCACCTATGTTTATAATGAAAGAAAATAAACTTACAATATAAATCCTAATTCATATTTATAATTGTAAAATATATCAAATATAGATATTAATAAACATGTTTTTTATTAAATAAATAATCAATATGTTATTATCTTTTGATTCAATTATAGAAATTATATAACCAATTATATTTATTATACAATATAATGAATATCATTGATTTTTCAAATACATGAATATTATCTTAATGTCTCACATTAATATAATATAAAAAGGTTTTATAAAAATCTAAAATTGATTCATACGTAGAATCAATAATATTTGAAATTGTACCATTTTAATTAATACTCACAATAACTTAGTAAAATCCAATATTGATCAAAATGAAAATAATGAAAAAAAATAAATATATTTCTATTTATATATTGATAAAATTCCTATTCTTCTTTTTGGTCTTGAAAGATTTGATCAATTATAGTCTTGTATTCTTCTCATGCTTCCCTTTGGTCTTGAAAAATTTGTTCTCATTCTTCTTTTTGATTTTAAAAAATATCTTTAATTATTTTTTTAAAAAACTTTTTTTCCTTTTGTCTTTCCTTGTGTTTCCTTTCTCTTTCACCCTTGAGATAATTTACTTGGTCTACAATGATATGGGTCCCCTTCAAAACTCTGTTATTAGACATCCTATAACAAAAAATATTAATAATTCATCATATTTACATGCTACAAATATTCACATATTCAATTATTTCAATTAGTAAGTATCAAGTAGATATTAAAGATTCTGCCATCTTTTATAATTAACAATTTATATCAAAAATTTATGTACACCTCATATTTTTATAATAATTTTATATTACACAATTAATAAAAAAAAATAATTACATGATTGGTTCGACAAATTAAAATTATCAATAAATCCTAATTTAGTTAATTTTTTCTTTTTTAATAACCTTATCAATATTCGAATCAATAATCATCAAATTGATATAATTATAATCTGGCTAAACGTGTAGAATTCGATATGAACTCAGATACAACTGATTCGTTGCACTGAACAATTTAACCATTTTGACCCTATTCTCATTTTGTTTCTTTATATCTTCAAATTTTATAGATCGAATCACCAGGTATTATTTTAAAATATTACAATTGATTTTTGCGAGTGTAATTTTTATTGTTCTATTGTTTTCAAAGTGATTTTTCGTACTCTATAATAGTGATCCTAGAATTTTCATTATATGTATACGTATTACTGTATACAAAATGAAAACGGGACCGAAAAAATCGTATTTAATCTTTTGAGACGCCCTCAAAATTAATTGTCTGTTATAAAAATTTTATTAAATTATGGTGTTATCGAAACACTTAGTATTATTGATTTTTTGTTATTAATACAGTATAATTATATGTTGCTTTATTTAAACCAAATATTATATTGAGTTTCATACTTTAAACGAATATTTATTAAATTATTTTTCATTTTAATTTCTCAAATTAGTTCTAAAAGAATTGATGCTGTTAAATTATAAATCCAATTTAAAACGAGTTCTAGTCAGGCTATTTAAATAAAGACATCGAATTAATAAAAAAAATTTTTTTAAAAAAAAAAATTCTGTCTATAATATTGTCATATTCCAGAAATTTACGGATCAAATAATTTTATTTATTCATTATAATTTCTTTTTAACGACGAGTAAAATATTAGTTTTTAAAAGTATAATAAATAATTTTACTTAAATTTTTCACAAGTAGATGACACACGTAAAAGTGCAGAAAATTCATACACAACCTATGTACTTTATTCTTGAAGTATATAGGAGCTCATAAGAACACAGGATAGCAAAATGGGTTCACAATAATCGATAGCACACAAATTCTATCTAATGTCACTGCTCCGAAATAAGAGCATGACTAGCGTTATTGTCTTGCAAACTTCTTAAAATAGACAGCAATACAAGTATCTATTAAGCAATCAATATGAAATTTTGAGATGAATTTCGCTATTTATAGAGTATATTTTAAGTATACGTCTGTTACCAGCGAACGATAGCTCGTTTTGCCAAAATACTGTGCATAAAAATTTTTTTCTTGGATCCCAACAAATGGATTCGGCGGATTTATAATTTAATAACTGCTCATGGTTTATTTTATATTTTAAATAATTTGATTATTCTCCATTTCTTACAAATTCTTTCGCTTTTCTTTTTCTCATTCTTCGAAAAAACTACTTTATGTTTTGTTTGGGTTTTGGTTTATTTTTAAGTTTGAGGCGCATCGTCGCGCGCAAGTCATGATTGTTGTTGGGATTTGGTGACTCACAGGTCGTTGCATAGTTCTCTAATGTTCACCGCATTATTGTTACGTACCAGCAATGTCAAGAAGGATACCGATAGTAAGTTCATTGGAGTGTATTCGTGATATTTGATAATAACAATCTTATAGAAAATATGCCATCATTTGTTGCGCAAATTCGCATGTAAAATGAATTTTTTAATCATTATTTTAAAATAAAGTTATTTGTGACATTCAAATAATTATTAAATAGAACGTTTTAACTATTATATAAAATTCAAAACGCGATACTGCGGGCGTGCGCTCCACAAATGAAAGTACTGTAAATTTTGGTCTGATAACGTACCTTTTGAAGTCAATTTATGCAATACATAGCATTAAGATTAACCTTATTATTTATGATATAAGCTTAACCTTATTATTTATAATATACGTTTTATACGTTTTATTTATTCTATTATTTCCAAACCGAACAAGGACACGGCTAACTATCAACGGCTCTCAATACTATCTTCATTTATCTCGATGTTCGATTTATATTCTTTTATTATTATTTAAAATTTTTATTAATAAATGAAAATTTACATATTGTAGAATATAATTTGATCCACTCATTTTTGTTTTTTCTTTTTTTTTTTAAAAAATATAAACAGCTTCCTTTTTTATCTTAGCTTGTGAAAGTCGAACTAAAACGGATTCTTGTTTACTAGAGATTTTTATTATCAATATTTTGAGTTAAATTGTGTACATATCACAAATTATTAAAAATCTTGATAACTGCAATAGTAATATTTCAATTCACCTAAAATTATCTCGTATATTTATGCTTCTTATTTAAAAAAAAAAAAAAAAAAAAAAAAAAAAAAAAAAAAAAAAAAAAATTAACACTTTCAAACGAGTTTTGAAATACTTGTCGGAAATAATGTATGCTCTACGTATAATGTTTTGATTTTGCTTATTTAACACCAAATTAATAAATTAATTTGATAAAAGTTTTTTTCTATTTTTGTTAAATTATGCGTATATATTGCTACAATAAACTGTTAGCATAGGAATACATAATTGGTAAATAAATGTGAATCTTTTTCGTATGAGCTAATTTAATAAAAAAAAACCATATTTTTTTTAATGGTTTAGCAACTTTTCAACCCATTTTATATAGACGATATGGATTTTTTATATAAGATCTTATAAAATATTAAATCTTTTAATTCTTTATTTTTATCTTTATTTTTTTTTTTTTCGAAACTAAAAAATATTTTGAAATTTTGCGTTTCTTTTTTTATTTAAAACAAATAAAAACAAATCAAAATCGATATATATTTTAAATATCATAAATCCATACACTATGAACATACTCCTTGACTAATTAGAATTATTATCTGTGAGTTACAACTTATTCCTTTTGTCTTGCAAAGAAACTATATAATTAATCGATACGCTTATGAGGTATGTATAATGACTTAGATGATATGAAATATTTCATAATCCACGATCGAAAAAATATCTTTTGTGACCGGAAGTATAATTTTTTCGATCCAAGTCGTATATTCTGCTCTGATTGATTTTTCAAAATATGGAAATATATTGTTTCTTCGATAATAATAGTTTCTTTTATCCCGGGTAAAATCAGATACTTCGGTATACATGCACAGTTCTCGAAATATTGGACCAAATTTGTTTTGCGAGTTCGGTTCTGAATTGTAGAATGCATATCTATCCACTAACACGCGACTAAGAATTGAATTTCTTATTTTTCCGTTCTTTAGGGAAAAAATAAAACAATCGTTTGCTACCATCCAAATTCCTTTAGTGGCCTTATCCCATGCTAAAGGATTATATCCACTAATAATTTCATCAGTTTCTGCAACTCTTAAAACCATTAACGTTCTTCGTTTGCCATGGCACAAATTCCAAAAGGTCTGAGGATTAAATCCATCACGACTTCCCCTTAGTATCAATCGAAACTCATACGGAATATTACTTTCCGAATAAATTATATTTCTGCGATCAATCTAAGATGAAATTTCTGCGACGTGTTCATTATTAATAATAACAGAAAACAGTTCTCTTGTTCTTTCAGGAAGTCTTTTATTTAATACTACTCTTGCGGGTAAAATTTGTGAATTAATAGGGTTTTCAGGAAATAGGTTGTGTTGCATCAAATCATCCCAAAGCTGCTCTTCCAGAATTTTCTTATATGGCTTTACTTTTTCCCATAGATCTGCAGTACTAAGATGAAAATAGCGAATATGCGGTAAACAGTACTGTAAAGTATCTTTTAAAGTTGCATAATGTTCGTCAGACCATTTCGTAATGTCTGAAGGAAATGTTGGTCTATTGGCGATTCCCCATTGAATAACTTTTTCCCAGATTTTAATCTCTTCCATTTGTAGATCATCTCGCTTAATAAAAGATATTAAGGTTGATTCTTGAAGTGAAATGAAATCCTCTTTATCGAAAATAAGCGATGGATGTTTTATGATTATATCATCATAAAATTTCAGTAAGTCCTCAAAAGAATTATTATTGAGTAACATGTTATAAACTAATGTAAAATGTGTGCGCAACCATGACGCCTTATTATTAATAAGGTATGTTTCCAGTTCACTTGACAATTCTTTAAGTTCCAAATTTTTTGAGGCGATCATTGTGTCAAAAATTGCTTTATTTTCAATTTTCTCCAAAATCAAAACTCCACTATAAATATATCTAAAGAAAAGTATAAAACATAACATACTGTATATTAATTACTGTATATTGATTGTTTGATATGTTACCGAAATATGAATACTTGCTTGAGAATAATTTCAAAATTTTGTGGCGAAATATTTGGTAGAAAAATAGTCGTGGTTCCATAGTCATTTCTGGGAATCGTCAATTCTGCGCGAAAGTAGGGTGAACGATAGTGTAGTATAACAGAGTGAGCTGTGAAAGACTTTTTCTCCTCTTCTGTACCAACTTCAATTATCAGGTCATAATATTTCTGGTCATTAAAAACCTCCGAAAAATCTTGAGATAGCTTATTAATGATATTTACGGACATTTTAAACGAAAATATAATAATATATGAGAAAATGAGTGGGAGCACGAACTTTATATAAAAATATGTATCGTTACGTAATATGTACTGTATGTGAAAATTATGTTCAATCTACGTGATTAATAACTATGTCTAAACAATAAATGAAACTGCATACAAATAGTAAAATAAGTTGATCAAAGCATTGATCGAAAATAGTTACGATCTTAAAATTTGATACGCGGATTTTGATAAATTCAAAAATTTATTTAACTATAAAAGATTGTTTCATATTAAATTTTTAATATAACCTATATTATTATTAAGTAAACATAATTTAGATAAATTTCTAAAAAAAAAAAAAAAAAAAGATTAATTTAGATTTAATATTAAACATATATCTTGTTATGTTTTAAAAAACAAAAAAAAAAAACAAAAAAAAAAAACTCTTTTCTCAGATCCTAAAATTCTTAAAAATTTTCTTTTTAGATAATTTTTTCCAAGAAACAAAAAAGCACATGGAAGAGATGAGTTCCCATAGAACCTTTCGCAGTTCCAAAACTAATACAAGACCCAACTACAATGAGAACCTTCTGGCAAAAGGTAACGCAAGAAATCTTCGAAAAGAAACCAATATGAACAATGAAAGGACAACAATCCTAGACAAAGGTAAAGAACTTGAAAAACCAACAGAAATCATCAAAACCTCTCCACAAATGAACAAGTAATCCAACAATCCATAGATAACCATCAGAACCCTCAAGATCACAACTAACAGGATGCAAGCAGCTCAGCATCGCAAACATGGAGTGATCAGATAGAAGAAACAATCACTCCTAAAAGCAGACCACACTTCAAGAAAGCATACAGAGAGGGAATCTCAAATACTCAACAACATATCCATACACTAACAAGAATCGATGACTCCGATGTAGAAATATATGACGAAGGAGAGGAAGGATCAGAACAAGACCTAAACAAGAAAGATACTGAAGAAACATGGCAAGTTCAGAGTAACCAAAGAAGAAATCGCCCAAGATCAAGATCACCTTTCGATAGGGCAACAAGATATGGCAAGGCAAGATTCAAAGCATTAATTATAGCAAGTGATATTCCAGGTACTACTATCGATCAAAAGATCATATACTTAACCAAAGCTTTAGGTAGCCCAGAAAGTCTCTTCAATATTCACAAAGAAAAAAAAGAGGGCATCGCTAACATTACTGCCTTATTTGGAAAAGAACAGGATGCAGAGGAGGCATGTAACTTAATCTTACCAAACACAGATCAGAAAAGATTGACACACATGACAATCACACTAACTGAGTCAAAAAAGGAAAACAGTATCAGGGTATGGGACATTCCCCTGATCACAAAATTCATAAAAATACAACAAACCTTTGCTAGATACAGACAAATTACCAACATATCAATGCACACAAGTCAGATGTGGCAAATGAAAACTATAATGTTTCAGGATAAGGAAGTTAAGGAACAACCAATTCAATAATACAGTACACTAATCAAAGGAGACACAACAAGAATAATGGACGCATAATGGAATAGGCAACAAATGATTGAGAGATTTCAACATGCTGCAAAACTCACTGATCTTCCACCAAACACTAATGCTTTCGATCTAAAGAACGTATGTCAACAACTTCAAGCAAAGTCATGCTATATTCCCCATAGAATAAAATATACCAGAAAATGTTTTGCAGTTATATTCTTCAAATCTGAAAACAAACTCAAAGAAAGTTTAAGACAAGAATTCATTATGGGAGAAACTACTATCACAGTCAAGCCAATGGAAACTAAACTCTGCTTCATCTGCGACCAAGGAAATCATCTGCTAACACAATGTCCCATTAAAGAAAAAAGAGAACAATGGTCATCATATAACAAAGACCAAGCACAAAAATTCGACAAACTTTACCAAAAGTTCAAATCTGCTAGTATCCAATATATCAGAAACATTGTAAGTAGAAAAATACGTATACAGAGACCAAGACCAGGTTCTTATGTAGCAGCAGCATCAACTAGTCCTAGAATCAAAACTAAACAACAAAATGGTCAGGAGCAACAAAATCCTTAACATATTACAACAAATGCAAGAAGATATCAAAAAAATCAAATTATTAATCAAAGAACTGGATGAGAAAATCACATACCTCAAATCATATGAGGATTATAATAATGATACAATGAAAGATGACACACAACAAGCAACAAAGTTTGACAACTCCAATACAACAAGCTCAGCCTCTTCCACCAGTGCAACACCTGATATTCAACAAAGACAACAAGATCTCCATAACTTAATCAACAAAATGGACCAAAATATAGGTAACATCCTATCTACAATTAACATTCTGGTTCAAAACAACAAACAATTCTCAACATATAAACAATAATGAATAGTTCAAATAGTACCAATAAATTAGAAGAAGACAATTCAATAGATCGGACTAGAAACCAAGATACACCTACAAATCCTGAATTAACAATACCATCCACAAATACAACAATAATAGATAACAACATTTATCTCACAACTAATAACACTCCAACTGTATACCCAAATAACACGAATCTCAACCAAACAATAGAACAACCAGATACAATTCCAATACAAAGTGAAGACAATCCATAGCACTATACTGAACAACACATCCAAAACCTATGAAAAATCACAATACAAAACATCAGAGGAATTACAAACAATTTTAAAAGACAAATGTGGTTCGACCTGATCAACAGTCAAGGTTGAAACATAGTAGTTATAACAGAAGTCAATGGAACTAATCAAGCATTGAAATATTAGAAATGCCTCAATTATTACACAATCTGAACTCACCACGAATCCCAAACATTAGGACAAGGTCTCAACATAATAATTTACAATAAAATACCAAAAAGAATTTTCAAACACAAGAAACTTGATTGAAGGTTAATAGCAGTAGATTTGGCTTTCCCAAACAAACAAAAAGTACGAGTCATAGGAGTATACTTCCCTGCAGCAGCAATAATCAAAGAATGTATACCAATAACAAGAACCCTACAACAATGGATAAATGAGGCTAGAAACAAGAACTGGCACATTATAGTCCTGGGAGACATGAATGGAACCCACAATCCAATACTGGACAAATACAACAATCACAAAATCCCACATACTAGCAAACCAACTGATCACACATAGAACTGTTAATTAACAGAGGCTTTGAAGACAGTTTTTGTACACACAACCCCACAAAAAAGGAATTCACATGGCAGGGGCAAGATAGTAGAAGCAGAATAGATCAAATTTGGCTCAGCCCTTCAGACAAATGGCAATCAAGAAATGCATACATATGAGACATACTACAATTCTTAATCAAAAGTGATCACCAAAGCATGACTATAGAACTAGAGATGTGGAACCTTGATTTAAGCTTTAGGAAAAAAGCTTCGATGCATAAGCATAACCATAGATTCAATTGGCAATATACCAATGCCAAACAATAGATAGTCTTCACAAATATAATAGAAGAGCTAACTTCAAAAACTGTACAACCAAATGTATCAATAGACAAAAGGGGAAACATCTTTAGAAATAACATTCTAAGAGCTGCCAAAAAGAACATCTGTAAAATCAAAAACCATCATATAAAAAAAATTCATCCAGAACAGGCAAGACCTTCTCTACCTATCATCTCCTTACAAAATTTTCTAAACGACTTGAAAAACTAACCAACAAGTGCAGAAATGACCAATCCAGTTGAAGAAACTCTGATACCTAAAGAAATAAAGGTTAGATTTCTGGACATACATAATACTCTCACCACAATAAAAACAGAAAAACCAGAAACATACATTCATGAATAGATCCTAATATTGCAAAGAAACATACAAGTGCACAAACTCATGGCCAAACATATCACAAACTTCAGAAAAACCAAGACCCTAAACAAAGAATAATTAAATGACAAGTCTTTCTGAAAACTAACAAAAAGGCCATGATTAATAGTATTATGGAAAAATCACAAAAAACTATTCAGCTGGATAAAATCATCCTGCAAGGAGAGGAGACCATAATAATTACAAATCCAATAGCAATCAAAGAATATATAAGACTCCATTTCAGGAATGGATACCCACAAGAAACACACAACCACTGGATAATAATCCACTATGGAAAAGAGAGTATGAACCCAAAAGACATATTCAGCCACACTGGTATGAAGACACAATCAAAGAAATTTCGAAAGAAAAACTTGACAATACAATTAAAAGAAGAAGCAAGAAATTAGCACCGGGGCTCAACCAAATTCCCTATATTCCTACAAACATATGGGGAAAAAAGCCAAAGAAGAAGTCCGGGGAATATTTAACCAAATAATTCAATACAGTGACACCCCAGCAAGTGGAGCAAAGAAATCATCTATCCAATCCCAAAATCAAAGAAATAGAAAAACACCCTAGACATTACAAGACCAATCACCCTACTTGATGCAGGAAGGAAAATTTTCACAAAAATCCTAACTGATAGGCTAGCCAGCTGTATTAGAAAAAAGGAAATCCTATCAAAATATAACTGGGCCACACTTCCAGAAAACAGCACACAAGACCCAATACATATAATCAGTGGCATAATAGAACATGTCAAAGAAAATAAATAACAGATATGGATTCTCAGTCAGGATATGTCCAAGATATATGACTCAGTTAATATCAAGATGCTGACTCTAGCTCTCAAAAGAATAAAGAATCCAGATCAAATAATCCAAATCCTAATCAACATATTACATACCAGACAAAACTCTGTAATTACATGCTATGGCCCAACAGAGAAATACAAGGTACAAGATGGCATCAATCAAGGAAATACAATTTCACCACTCTTGTGGTGAATCTTCTATGACCCCCTCTTGACCATGATCACGAAAATTCATAAGGGAAACACAATAAGTTCAAAACACTGTGAAGACCTAAGATGGGTATGGAAGTGCAAAACCACTGATGTGGTCACCTGCGCTTAAATGGATGACACAATGTAGATTACCAGTAATCAGAAAGATCTACAACAAGTCATAGATACAGCACAACAATTTTATCACATCAATGACATCCAAGTGAATTCATTAAAATCACAACTCTTGATTATCAATGGAAAAAATACTGACTATGAACAAGGGGTCACAATGAATAAACTCAGAATAAAAGGCTGCAAACCTGGTACATCAGTGAGAATTTTAGAAATATGGTATGATAGCTCCGGATAGAAAAAATATTAAAGAAACCTCATAGACCAAAAAATAAATAGAGCTAGAACTCTATTAGGAATGAAAAAAGTGATAGACAAGCAGATGCAATATATTATCAACCACGTCCTCATGCCAAGTATAAAGTATCTATGCAATGATATAGTCCTATCTAGAGAAACTTACAATCACTTAATGAGCAGAATAGCTATAACATACAAGCACAAATTAGGCCTTACAAACACAGTTCTAAACAGCATGCTGTATAACAATCAGGAATACAACTTAATGCATCTGTGGGACAGACAAGTTCTATTATATCTAAACAATTGGACAACCAGAATCAACCTTAACAACACCACAGGTAGCATAGCTAGACATAGACTTCAATTGCTACAAAATACATACTGGTTAACAGAACCAATTCTTGCCAGCATGTGACACACATTATTGGAATATAGCACAAATCTCATACATGATATAATTTGGCTAGTAGAAACACATGGCTTAAATCTAAAGCAGATAAGAAAGGAAGGCCTGTCAGTAATTAAAAAAGAAGGTCAAACCATCCAAGAACTCATGAGTGAAAACTTTAATCAAAAACATTGAAGCAAGCTAAGAAAACACAACCTACTCTTCACAGGCCAAATCTGAATGGTGACAAACAGAAAACACTACAATGGAATCAACTCATCAGGATCAACAGGATAGCAATACAAGGACCACCCTCAATTGGTTCCTGGATATAAAGAACAAATTAGATCAATAACTAAAGCTAACAACACAACCAGCTGGCTTCTCACATAATAATTTCCTTCAATGCAAGTCAAACACAACATGCAATATCACAAGATCACATTGGGTTAGAACTGAAATAAACAATCAAATAGTTATTGGTAGAAAACAAAAAAAAATAAACATAGAATCAGCAACTTACAAACACTATATATGGGACTTAGAACAATCCTTTTTACTAAAATGCCCAAGCTACAACATCAATCAGTCAAACAATTCTGAGACTACCTGCAACTTTGAAGTAACAAGGCAGACAACAGTAGAAATCTCAATACATAATAGTAAAATATCAAAACAGCAATATTCAACCAATAAAGAACTAAACTTTAGAAGCTGAATATCACCAAACTCCTTATTATTAGGTTTGCTAGCTTTATAATATCCACTCCAAATAGAAAGGGATGGAAATACAAAAACTAAAAGCATCGAGAAGAATCTATAAAAAACTACATATACAATCTCTACAATATAGAGGAATCAAGCATTAAAAAACTTTACAATAACAATCAAGAGTTCCAAGATGACATGCACTTCGAAATATATACTGATGACTCTATAGCTAACAGAATAAACAACACCACATGGGAATAGGATGGACCTTAACAGCCAGAGACAATAGATACTTCAATTTTCAAGGCCAAGTTCAAAACATTTTCTCTTCGATCTGAGCAGAACTAATGACCATTCTTACAGCCATTAGCACTCTTCCACACTAAAGCAGAGCACAAATATATACAGACAGCATGGCAGTCATCAACTATATTCAAAAAACTAACAAGCTCACTACTAAATAATACTATAAAAAATAAAAAAACTCAAACATTCTATAGTTAATCAAAGAAATCTGCAAGCAAAGAAGTATAAAGCTGGAACTGTTCAAAGTCCGGACACACACAGGAAATATATAAAATAAACTCACAGATCAATTGGCAGAAATTGACCAACATAGAGAGATGAAACCTAATACAAGAAATATTGCATACAAAGTGAAGACAATCCATAGCACTATACTGAACAACACATCCAAAACCTATGAAAAATCACAATACAAAACAT
>CAJVPT010003396.1:0-15353 GCA_910592055.1 Acaulospora colombiana
ATTAAAAAAGATGTAACTATTTAAATAAATACTAATTTGTATATTTAGTTTCTAATATAGTAATCGAGAGGCTTTTGGAGTCCTATAAAAGTTTTTACAAAAAATTGATCAGTAATTAGAACGTCAAAAAGCTATTGAGAATAAGGTTACCTACCTAGAAAACGAAATTCATACGAGTCAACATTTAATTATCGAATAAGATTTTATTGAAATAAGGTTTTTTTTTTTAATCTTTGAAGAGCTTCAATAATATTTTAAATTCTATAATAGCATGTGGTTAAGAGTATCATGAAATAAGTCTTTTTTGAAAAAATATACATGAATCCCAAAGATTTTCACTAGCATACAGAGGAATATTTTTAGCAAGAACATTTGGAGTTCTTCGAAGGCCTCACAAGAAAAAGTTGGAAGATGTATTATGAAAAGCATATTCATCAAGCAGTAATTATTGCAGTTATTAATAATATAAATAAAATAATTAACAATATTATTTATTTAATAGCTTGTGCGACAACACAGATTACTTCAAGGGATCACAGCTTTGAAAATCTGGGATACCATGTTTTCAGTCTTCGGTGAAAACTCCCTGAATATAATCAATACAAATGCAACTGCTACTGAAATTATGGCCTGGAAAAATTTGCAAAAAATCCTGGAGTGCTTCAAAAATCTTCATGTTTATCCTAGTGAGGAAAACCAAAGCGTGATGACACGTATTCTCAAAAAAGTCTGGCCAAAAGGAGATGTCTCCAAGGAACAAATTGTATTCACTATCACAATATATCAAATAATTCTAAATCCATATAATAAAAGTATTTTAATTAATGAAGTGTTAATTAAAAGCAAAATAGAAAAAAATAAGGTAAGTTTTAAAATTCTTCAAAGTCTTATAGAGTCATTTGTTTACTAATAAAATATTTTAGAAAAAAATTAAAAAGAAAATCAGATTTACGGAAGGGAATTCAAGTGATGAAGATCCAGAAATATATAAGCATAAAGATATTGAATTTTAAAGCACTCTGGAGAAAATAGAAAATAATAAAAATGATCTGAAATTGTAACTGAAAAATATAGTAATAGAAAGGTCTACTTTGGCAATGAGTGATGCAAATATAATTGATTAATAAAATTATGTAAAAAAAGTAATTTTCAATAAATAAATTTTTAAAAATAACTATTTTAATAATAATGTAAAATTATTTTATTACAATTTAAAACATTCTAAAATCTCTAGAGTTTTATATATAAATCTTTGCTTTGGAAACTTCTAATGATGACAGAGTGCCTCCAAAGTTTTATACCCGAAAATCTCCAGAGATCTTTGCCAAAAAAATTTCCTGATATAGCATCTTATAACCTTTACTATAATTAAATAAATTCTTTTTTGAAGAAATCAAATATAAATAAAAAGTGTTCTAATTTACTTATATTAATCTAATAATTTATAATGAATTCCATATTTTTATAGAGTTAAGAAAATACATTCAAATACTATATATGAGATGATCTATAGATATTTGGTGACCTGCAGGTCTATAGCATAGTGGTAGTACTCCCAGGTCACCAAATACTATTTTTGAGTTCAATACCACTACGAGGCAGTATCACCTAAGCCTGGGTAATACAGAAAAATCTCATTCATCTCATGATGATAATCATTGCCACCTGTGACCAAGATCTCATCTGATTATGGGATAATTAAAAATCATAAGATGTTTCAACTAGTTTTAATGCTGAAGCCACCTTGTCACAAGACAAGTTCCAATAAGCTCCTGCAGATAGGCTGAAGATTTGCTTGTCATAAAAATTCAGGAACTAACAGTACCTAGGCACATTAGTATAAGAAGAGAGTCTTTACCAAAAATTGACAATTTGTTCAAAACTCCACGTGGTTATCCCATAGGCAGGCAGTGATAGGTCATATAAAAAGGGTACTCAAATAGGATGAGATGATATCTAAGACTCCATGTGAATATTCCATAGGCATACTGTAATAGGTAATGTAAAAAGAATATTTGATGGGATAAGATATAAAAGAGATCTCAGGTCCAAGCCATCCAGAGGGCGAGTATATATAGTAAGGGCCTGAACGTAGAAAGGGGATAGTAGGGTTTCTTCTGGTAATACGTCACATGAGTCCTTAGCTAGGACAAATAGATTTATTGTACTGTTTAGCCACTATGTAAAGGAAAAATGATATATGTTATAGCATCTAAGTAATATAGCCTTTACTTCAGTCTATAATTTCATATGTACTTACTAATTCGCTGTTAACAACCTCAATAAAACTGGATCTCTGTAAGTCCCTATTAAAAAAAAAATTTGAGATTTGGTTATATTTTTTATTAATATAAATTCTAATTATTCAATTATAATATCTGCTGATCCCTTGACAACACACAAAAAAGATGTTCGCAAAAAGTTTTATACTTTTTTGCTAATAAAGTCTTATTACTTTTCCTAAAACAACTTGAAGGATATCTTCAAAAGTCTCTCTCAACTTTTCTTTCTTGTTTATACTTCTTTTCAAACTAAAACTTGACTTTCAATTAATGATGGATCCCTAAAGAGGGAGGCAGGGACAAAAATCAAATGTTTCTCATTAGAAAATATTAAAATTTTTAAATTAATAACTATAAAAAAACTACTCACAATTGTTCTCTATTATTCAAATTATTGATTTATAGCATTTCCTGACTTTTGTCCCTATTAAAGTGAAAAACTATGAATTTTGTTCTTCAAAAAGGGACATAAGTGATCTGTAAAATTTTATATGCTAAATACTTTAGGAATCCATCATTATTTCCAATAACCAAGAAAAATCAAGAAACACTTTTTTTACCTATGGCAAGAAAGTTCTAAAAAGAAGAAAAAGTAATAGTGAAGTACTGAAAGCCTATCTCTTGAAGCAAAAGTGCAACTAGAGGTTTTCTGTAGTGGGTGGATAGGCGAACAAAAACCTAAACCAAAAAATTTCTTTTCCACTGTTTCTACCCTTTTAGAATTATTCATTTTTTAGAGTTTTTTAGGAAATTTTGCCTACTCCAGCTTGACCCTGAAATTTGGAGTAACACAAAATCGACATAGCTTTTGCTAAAGGTAATTGGTCAATATGAAACATGTTGATGGCAGAATGTAAACAAGCTCCTACTGATTATATTACATGTTCCAAGAATATCATTGGTAAAAGAAAGAGTGATCACTGATACGAACTCTTTTATTTTTTTAAATGAAGTGTAACTGAAGCAAAGAAATTATAAGACTATTAGGATGGGCACTAAATTCCCTAGATAGTAAAAAGGTGATTATTTGTTCAAACCAAGGCCTTCAACTTCTTATCATCCTGGTCAGGTAAAGTACAAGAAAAAGGTGATTTCCTTATCCCAATTAGGCTATAAGACTGAAAAGCAGAAAAATGTAAAACACTACCCTTCTCTAGGATTGGGAATGCATTTCCCCAGACATTGTGTAATGATATCATAATCAATAAGAATCCCCAGTACTGGTCAAAACCCTTATACCATTACAAGGTAAAAAGATTTATGGGGGATCTGACTTTTTGGGTAATGGAAGATATACATCAGTAAAATTCCTTTAACTAAGTATGGCTGCTGGAAGATATCAAGAGTTACACAACAAGACTAAAAAGCCACATAAGAATCTGGGATCCACCGTTAGCCATTCTGTTCTATATGGGTAAATACAAAATCAAGATCAAAAGAAAAGAACTGTTAAGCAAGATACTGGATCTGAGTAGGCGATAAGTACCTCAAACTGTTACAAAAAAATAATCAAGATCACAGATGAATAAGTTTCTCAGATGGTCAGAAAGAAGAAGGATATTCCAAAAAGATTGACTCCTAATAAGAAGAGGTTTCTAGTAGAGGTCCTTTGGAGGACATGGAACACTTTTATTTTTTTTTATTTTTTTCATTTTTATATAACACAATTGTACATTTTTAGATATTCTTTTTCCTTTTCTTTTTCCTTTTCCCTTTTGTAGTTTCTCAAAATTAGTTCTTTGGAGGATAATAGGCAGTGACAATCTACTGACAATAATGGGTAAGTTAGGAGGGTATATACTCAAAATTTATTTTAGAGTGAAATATTGTCTCCAAGGTTACACTTAGAGATTGAAGCTCATTTGAGAATTGAAAGCCATTAATGAGTATGTCAGTACAAGTTTTTAGTTTAGCCATGATGCAATTGCCCTATATATCTCTATCGATTTTCATATTGATTAATAAACATATAGGGCTAAGCTGACCATGGGAAAAAAAAAATTATTCAATTACAGTATATAAAACTTTGTATTATTTAAAATTCAGGATCAAATTGAGATAAGTAAAATTTCCTAAAAAAAACTAGAAAAAATACTATTAGAGTTCCAAACAATAATAAGAAAAAGCTCTAAAGTATTTTTCTACAGTATAAGATAATAGTATATTGGTTTTTCTTCCTTTCAAAACTTTTTTGCCATTGATAAAAAATATGTTATCTTGTCTTTTGTGATTACTAGAAAGCAAGGTTTTGTTTGAAGAAGACTATAAATAAAGAAAAAAAAAAGTAATGATAACTTTTGAAGTTTTTTCAAGTTGATTTAAAAAGAGTAATAAAACTTTATTACCGTAAACCACTGCATACAATACCCCGGATATTAATCAATTTACCCCATGATAAATTGATTAGTACCCGGGGGGTATTCTACTAAAAGGGGGTAGTATAAATGGCGGGATATTTAGTGTTTTATTATTATCTGACGTATCTCTCTAGCTTAATATACCTGGGTAATAATCATTTATTGAGTAACAATTTTCTTGAATACTATCGGATATTATTTAAGGGAGGGTATTACTTTAGAAGGGGTATTGTATGCAATGGATTACGGTAGTATAAAAATATAAAAACTTCTTGTGAAATATCCTTTTTATATATAATTAAAAATTTAATAGAAAAAGTAAGTAACAAATCTTTGATTTTGGTATTTCAATAAAAATATATTATAATAATATATTATATATTATATATATTTATATATTTTTTATAAAGTAATAAAAAAAAAAACTCTTTTTGCTAATCATCAGTTTTCTTAAAAATTTTCTTTTTTGGTAATTTTCTTGGAAAATAAGAGAAGCCAGCTTTACATATACAAAAAAACATTTTTACACACAAAAACCTTTACTTTCAAGTAAGCTTTATACTATATACAATTAATCAATAACAAATATTAAGTAAATTTTAAAAAAATCTATCTTTTCTGCACAAAGTTTTTTTCTTTATAGAGAAAAGAAAAACACAAAGATACTGATTTACAGTAAGCTTTTGAGACTCAACTTCAACTCCACAAGCTTTTAGTCAGATCAATGCAAGGTAACACCTTTATTTATATCAAGAAAAGTCTTGTAAACAATAACTCAAGTTGATGAATTAGTTTAAGCTCAAGGTTTATAATATTTAGGAGGATATTCAAGCCTCTTTTGCTCAATAAAATAGAGTTTTAAAACAATACAACAATTGATTACATCTAAAATACATAATATGAAATCTGTTATGTTTCTAATTTCATAACAACAAGTTTATGTGACAAATATAAACTTCAAAACAAATATGTTTTATTTATAATTTTTCATATTATATCTATTTTTAGATTTGATAAACAAAGTCAATCATCACCAAATAAGATTTGCAACAGTAAAACAATAGCAGTTTATTTTGGTGACACATAAACTTTAGACTATATCATCTATCAAAACAGTCAATAAGTTTTTTACATCATATAACCTAGATATAGTATATTAATGAAAAGACATAGGATAATACAAGTTATAAAAAAGAAAGAAGCATATAGCATGGATATACTAATTTGACTATCAAACAAATTTGATCAATATAAAAAACTTTGAGCAACATAAGCTATTTTTAATATAGCTATTACTTTAGAAACTATGCAGAACTCTACCTTTGAATCAAACAGATACTCAATTTTGAATAACATTATTTCTCAAATTTTAAATATTGATTAGATTACTTTTGTTAAAGCAACAATTTTTAAATAACATATCCTATATCTGTGAACTCAAGAATAAGAGAATAATGAAAATCTTCTAATGTCATATCTAGAAAATAAATATTTTGATCTAATCGAGCAGAAGAAATAATCACAATACACTTTCTATGAAATATTAATAGCTCAATTTATGATGAATGACAATTCTTATAATATGGGTTGGAAAATAATATGGATATTAAATTAACTATAACAGTAGAAATTCCTAGTAATACTGAAATAGAAATAGATAACAAGAAAGTAGAAGATCAAATAGAGATAGAGGAGATTATAGAAAAAATTAAAAGAGATAATATCATAGAACAATTTATTTATAAGACAAGAAATAGATCATCTTTATCCAGCATTAATTCCTTCTATATTAAAGAAAATAGTAAATATAAAATGGAGATTCTTATATCTAGGCTTTTAGAAAAATCAAAAAATGAGAGGATGAAATATCTTTAAAATACACTAAGTCTATCAATAGACTTTCAATCCTTTAAGAAGAACTTTTTCAATGGAAACGCTTGAACTATGTTCTACTGTGAAAAAGAAGAAGATATATTGTGATGTCTAAAAAAAAAAGTCAATAAAAAAGAAGGAGAAAACTTTATCATCATTTCTTTGAAAATGGAAAAATAGATGAACTCCAAGAATTGATATACAAAAAGATTTTCCAATAGAAGACTAAAGAAGACAAGTCCTCATTAGTAGTCACTTTAGTTAATATTGATCAAAATCACTTATGTTAAGAAATTAAAGCTACCCTATTAAAATATGGAAATATAATAAATATTTATATTTATAATTACTTATATTCTCAAAAAAGAATAAAAGCCTGCATTATACCTTATCAATAGTTCAAAAATTTAGAGGAAGAATAGATGATTCATATTAATAAAGAAATTATTAAAGTTATTATCATTTAATATGAACCAGATAATGAAAAAATTAATCAAATTATCAAGCAATATAACTTTTAGTCTTTAAGACTATATAGTACTTATAATACTACTACAAATTTGATGGCTCAAATAGCTAAACATACTAAGACCGAAGTATACTTTATTCCCAGAAACCCATTTATACTCAAAAGGTGAGGCTACACTATTATATGTTTTATATCATCACAAGATCTGAAAAAAGCTTTAAAATAACATATTTTTATATATAGCCATAAACTTATATGGAGTACGAAAGAACATTTTAAAAAAGAACAAGACCTTTTATTTGACAGACAATAGCATAAGAAGATTTCAAAATCAGATAATAAATTAATATAATTAGATACTGAACAAATAGATAGAAAAATAGGAAGAACTGATATTAGATACAATAAAAAACCAAAATGAAAGCCTAACTCTAAAAAAGAAATTGATAAATCCAACAATATTATAAATAAATCATACACTTAGACCAGAAGCAAACTAGCTACATATACAATCAAAACAAGGCAAGAACCTAAATTCAAAAGAACTGGATATACTTGACTAATAGATAGTAATAATAAATCCATCAACTCAAATAGAAGATAAAATTAGAAGACTAATCAAGAATTCAGAAGTTCAGACAGTTCATATTTTAAAAATAATGGGTCTACTCCTTGGCAACAGATCTTAGCTAATCTGAAAAAAATGAATACAAGAATTAGTAAAATAGAGCAACAATCCAAAAAATGTTCTTGGCCAAAATACAAATGTGAAATCCAATGATTATAAAGTGCACCAATCCAATCACAGTTACCTAAAGAAGAACTTGACTTCCAAAAGAAATATAACTCTTCTCAGGAAATAATAAAGCCAAAGGTATATGCAATAAATAATAATATACGTAATAATAAATTTTTAAATAATACAAGCTTCTTAGATGATTTTATTCAATATTATCAAAATATCAAAAAGCTATATTCTTTATCAAAATGACAATATTAAACCATTCATTAATAATATTATAACTATAGGAACACATAACGTGGGAGATATTAATATAATTCTTGATCAATAAAGGTTCTGGAAAAAAATCTAAAAGATAAATATTGATGTTCTTGGAATTTATAAAACAAAATTTGTATTTAAATCTAATACATTTGCTTTCAAATTTCAAGAAACACATAAGTTCTTTTATAGCAGTAATAATAACAGACCTAAAAGTTCTGAAGTAGATTTTTTAATTAAAAAGGAATATGAAAAAAAGCTAGTATTATAAACAAGATAGAAGATCATATAATAGGAGATAGCTTTCTGTCAATGAAGAATAAACTTGCAATTTTTCAAGTTTACTTACCTTTTGACAAGAAAGAAAGTAGATATCTACAACAAAACTTATAGAAGAAAATTTATGAAAAACAGAAAAAAGATTTTGAAGTAATCCTTATAGGAGACTTTAATACTATAATTGGTTTTATAATAGATTAGTCCCCTATTAATAATAAGATATATACTAGATACAAGAAAGCTAAAATTGGATTATTTAACTTCTTAGAGAACTGGAACTTTACAGATATTCAAAGGCTTTGGGAGGAAGAAGGCAATAGTACTTTATATGGTTAAACAAGTTAGTTTATAGCAGAATTGACTACATCTGGGCCACAACTAAACTGAGCCTTGAAAACTTACAGAATTTCTATAATATGCTTATAAAAACTTTAATCAATAATAATTATATATGTCTAATGGTCCATTTAATAACTGATAACTTGCTGAAGAAAAAAGAGTAGAAATCACAAAGAACTAAAGGTATTATAATTTCAGATACTATCAACTCTATGGATATATAATGAAAAAAGTTTAGAACCTGGACAGATACTACTTTTTTTAATATTAAATATCAAGTATATATAGAGCTCTCAAGTAGCTTCAATGTATTATAAATATTGAATAAGACCTGGCATTTATTAGAATCTACTATTATTAAAGGAGTCTTTAAGACTCTAAAAACAAAATAAGTATATTTCAACTTTAAAAGAAAATTCAAATTTGAAAGCACTATCTCTAAATATGACTTTAATATATATAGAGAAGCTAATAGAATTCCCTATCTATTTAAAAAAGCCCAAGCAATATGAGAACCTTCTATTAAAAAAAAGATTTCAACAGTAATCAATAGGCTTCATATCCTAAGTGATAATATATTTATTCAAGACTTGTTATCTTCTTAAAATGCTGCTGATGTTGAAATATAATTGAAACAAATTGTCAAAATAGAATGGACTTTACAAATAATTTATAAAAAAAAATAAAAGTCTCTATATCAAAAATCAAATTAAACATGCCCTTAAAATCAAATATGTGAATTTCAAAAGTAATAAAAAATAAATACTGAATTGCATTCTCAATAGAAAATGATCCAAGATAGTAACTGACAGACTTTTAGTACAAGACTACAAGAGTTCAACATATATAGCTATGAACCTGCAAACCATTAACTAGCAGGTCAAGACCTATTATTAAAAAGTCTTCAAAAAAAGAAAATCCAACTTCAAAGACCTAGATCTCGATTAGAAAGTAGAATATCAGCCCAACTAATGGATCAAACCAGAATGGTACCTCCCTCTAAAAGAAGAAATTTCAATAGAAAAACTTGATGAAATACTAAGAAGTCTTCACAATAAAAAGATATCTGGTCTCTCATAGATTAGTTATGAGATGTTAAAAAATTTAGCTTTAAAAAAAAAAGCTATATTAATATTGCTTTTTAATGTAATCCTTGAAAATAATCAAATACCTAAGAAATGAAAAGCAATTACATATATCCAATATCCAAGTCTAAACTATAGCACTATGAGCTTGAAAATATCAGACCAATTGATTTACTGGAAAAAGTAAGACTTTGCTTTACCAAAAGAGTAAATAAATACTTGATAACTATTTTTACAAAGCATGATATCTTGCAAGAATCAAACTTTGCCAGCCTAAAGGGATAGAGTACTACTGAACCCATCCAACTTCTAAATAGTATATGTAAAGAGACTAAAGAAAAAGAAAAAAAATTATAGATACTTTTTCAAGACTCAGCAAAATTCTATGATACAATTAGTTTTGAAATATTGAAAAAGACAATGTCAAGAATTCAAATTTCATTAATAACAAGATAACTGCTTATCAATCTTTTTAATAACAAAGAATGTTATATTATTCTTCCTATTAAACTTTCTAATCAATTTATAGCAGAAGATGGTATTGATCAATGAGAAACAATATTTTCATTAGTTTGACAAATTTTCTATAACCCATTGCTTTGCAAAATTCAAAATAAACAGAATTATGAATATACTATAGAATAAGAGTGAATACCTGACTTCCAAATACCAAAAGTAAAAAGAAACTATTTATTAGTTAAGTAGTTAATATATATATGGATGACACAACCTGGATAACTAGATCTAAACAAGATATAGAGAATATTTTGAAAGAAACCAGAAAGTTCTATATAGTAAATAATTTATATATTAATAGTAAGAAGTCATTTTTGCTCACAATAAATCAGAATAAACTGAAAACTGGGATAGTTCATGCTGGTATTAACAAAATAGAAGTCAAGAAAATGAGCAAAAATAATCAGGCATGATTCCTAGGAATTTGATTTGAAAAAAGACACAATAGTAAGAATACAATTAACTTGAAATTAGATCTATAAATCTAGTAATCAGTAAAAAAACCATAACTGAGAAACATGTTAGATATATTATTAATAAAGTTCTGATTCCTCAGATAAAATACTATACATAGTACACACATATTGAGAAAAGATATGCAATGAGCTTACAACAATATATAGAAAAACTTTCAAGAACAAAACCCTTATCTGAGCACAATATCAAATAATTGTATTCATAATAAGATATTAGGTCTCAAGAGTATATAGAAAATCCAACTTGAAAGTCATATAATCTTTCTCTTCTGTTAGTTAAACAATTCTCAAAATCCAAGAATAGCAATGCTTATTAATAAAGATAGGTTTCTAAAGAGAGAGGCAGGGATAAAAGTCAAATATACTTCACTAGAAAGCATTAAAATTTTTAAATTAATAACTATAAAAAAATTACTCACAATTATTCTCTATTATTCAAATTATTGATTTATAATATTTTCTGACTTTTGTTTCTATTAAAGTAAAGAGCTATAAATTTTGTCTCTTAAAAAAAGACATAAGTAATCTGCAAAATTTTATATGCTAAATACTTTAAGGACTCATCATTATTTATCAGTCTCAAATGGAATTAGTTGAAATATTGAAAGCCTAGAAATATCTTGGAATATCAACAAAAGCTACTTTCTCTGAAAAAGATAACTTTGTTGTTATCATTTTGGCTCTTGTCAATAAACTTCAAATTACATATCAAAGTTGAAAATGAAAAAACCTTTTTTCAAATCAAGGGTAATTTACTTTCTATTAAGGCAATTCTTGAGAAATGCAACTATAAAAAGGCTATAGTATCCCATAAGAAATATCATATAATGTTCTTGAATCAATTAATTAACTCAACTACAGAAATAGTAGAAGAATAAGAAGCAGTCCAAATATTTTTTGAAAATAGAAAAAGTCATATTTCTAGATAATATAAGCAAATAATTTCTTAAATCACAGAAAAACAAGATTTGCTCAGAAAATCACTCAAAAATTTAGAATAGTACAATTATGAAATTTGAATAGAACAATTATCAAATATACTGGATAAAAGAAAGACTTATTGGGAAATCACTACCAATCTATCAAAAAATATAATAGGAAAAGTCAAGAAAACTCAAGAAAATATGATCTTCATCCTATATCAGTTCAATTATAATTGTACTAATAATTCGATCCTATATCATCCAGATCTAGTTAAGTTGATAACAATAGTTTTATCTTTAGAAACATATTTCCTGCCTTAACTCAATAAGTTTAAAAGTATATAGATAAGAAAATCACTACTATTTCTTGGCAACCCAACAAATTGAATACTTGACAACTCAAAGCAATATAGACCTGATACCTGAAATGTAGTAATAATTAAAGAAGTAGTAATAGAGAACTGACATATTTCATTAATAGAGCAAACCATTCACTTAAAAGAATATATTAAAGAACTTATTGATGTTTTTGATTTAATCAAAACAATGGATATAAAAACTTTACTTTTTATACTGATAGATCCTTTAAGAAAGAAACAGAAGATATTGAAACAGAGTACCAGATGGGTTTCACTTGAATTCAAATTCAAGACAATACCATTATCAAACAATTCTCAGCAGGAGAACTGCTATGACTTTCAGTAGCAAGAGTAGAAATACTAGCAATATTGATAGTACTCAATATTCTACCTTAAGATACTAAAGTTATTATCTTTATAAACTGCAAAGTAAGTATTAGAATATGGAATATGATATAATTACAACTACTTATAATATTTAGAAAATAGATCAAAATAGTCAACTAGCCACTTTGAACAAGAATAAGAAATCTAGTAAAGAAGAAATGTCTTATCTTAACATTAGAAAAAACCTATGCACATAAAAAAGATTATTTCAACAATATGATAGATACATTAGCAAAATTGGTTAGAAAAAAAAATCCAATAGAATAATAACATATATCAGAAATAGATGCAGTCTTCTTTATAGCTATATGAAAAGGCTTGACCATTTACATTGATATCTGGAAGTTCATTAAAAAATGGAATTATAGAAAGATCAGTCTGGACTGAAGTAATTAAAGATAGATTCAAAACAAATAGAATAAAGAGAAAATCAAGATAAACTGGACAGTTTTTTGAAGCCAGTTTAATATATATTATATTTTATACATCCTTCAAGGATAACAAGAACAAAAGCTTTTTGGTAAATTTCATCATAATGAACTTTCTACATCATAGATACTCAAGAAGCAAAAATCAGAAGTTTATAAATCAATCATTTGTATTAGATATGGAACTTATAAAAAAACAATTGATCATCTGTTCTTGTGTTTAGCAACAAGCTTCGAAAGACTATATATTTGAAAAAAAGTAAGAAAAAAGTTGATTCAATATATTACCAATCAAATGGAGGCTAAGAATGAAGATCAAGAAGTTATATATCAAGTAGTTGATACATGACTCAATAAGATATAGCAACAGAAATAGAGTTTTCTTAAAATAATATGTAAATATATACATAAAAACAAAATGAAAGATATTAAAAACTTCCTCAAACTATACTACAATATAAAGCCACTTATTATGAAGAAAGCTATAATAAGACTATACCAACGAATATAAAAGAATTTTAAGAAAAAGATCTGGAAAAAATGTTACAAAGTGGTAATTGAATAAGAAAAGACTATGGGTATTAATAGGAGATCTAAATGATACCAAGTTCTGAAAAACAAGTTTAAAAATACAAAAAATCCAAAAGAAGAAAATAGTTCTCCATCAAATAAAATATTACATAAAAAACAATTCAAAGGTATAAATTTCAAGATGATTATTGAAAGATGGATAGTAAAAGGTGAAAAGTAGTTAGGTATTTAATCTGTCATTTAAAATTTTGATTGATTTATAGTGATGATCTATAAATAATGATCACAATGAATAAATTGAATCAGATTTTAACTAAATTCGATTAAATATCAATCTGATTTATTTTAATCTGATCTGATCTAATTCAAAACTATAATAGTTTAATTTGATCTAATTCAAATCTGAATCTGATTCAATTTGATTTAATGCAAAATTAATTTGAAATCAATTTAATATATTTTGAACCTGTTTCAAAACATATTCAACTATAACTACTTTGATTTAACTAAATTAAATTAAATATGTTTAAATTAATTTGGCTTTATTTTAATAAAAAAATTTTAACTAGTATATTTTCTTTCAGAAATATTTTTAACTTTAAATTCAAAAAAAATTTTTTTATTAAATTTACTATAAATAAATTCATTTATTTAACCCATGATTATTCACTTGCTTCTATATTAATATACTTCCACTATAGCTAGTACTCTCTAAAATAACTTGATTTTCTATATCATTTTTTTCTTTATTTTTTATTATTGATGTTTCAAGTTCTTACAAAGCATATTGATTTATCAATAATTGATTATATTAGTAATCTATACAATATACTTTTTTTTTATCTTTTCTCCATTTTTTTATAGCTAATATTGTTTTTTTAATCAAATTTTAAGATAATCTACAAGCTATAACTTTTATCAGTAATACTGTAATACCATACAATTCATTTTCTAGCTAGCAATAAAAAGTATTTCTTAGTAAAAATAGTGGCAATTTTAATTTATTAATAACTTAAATTTTTAATAATTTCTAATATTTAAAAAATACATATCATTTCAACATTAATTCTCCATTTAACCATATAAAAGTTGCCTTTATCAAAATTTTCTTCATCGCAAGTAAATTCTTTATCATTAATAAATCATATTTCTCTTAGACAAGTAGCTGCAATTGCATGATTCAAAAAATTAAAGTTGGTGTAGACAAATTTGCTATATCTCCAGATTATATAGGTCTTATATAAATCTAAATAATAGTTTAAATATATTATTTTATTATCAAAAGAAATTGTAATTTCTTTGTTGATAATACTATATTTGTTATTATTTAGTCAGGATAAACCATATTCTTCTATTTTTTTTTTTTGTATACTTGAAATTACATCTTTAGGAAATATATGCATGACATAGGTGAAAAGAAAACTATTTATTACTACAACTTTCTCTTCTTGCAAATATTGCCTTTTAAACTCTTATAATTCAACAGGTATATTATGCATATGGATAAAGATTTCACTTTTTCTTATTGAAAGATACCTACAAACATTAATATTAATAAAGTTTTAAAAATTAAAAACTTATTTAGTTAAATATATTGTATATCCTGCAGCTGTTAAGACACCTTAATCCAATTCTTTGATTTCCAACAATCAGACAACTTGTCAATACAAAACAAATATGTTGATAATTGTGCTTCTCATGAATTCAAATATATTAAAACTGATACAATTTTAGTATATAGCCAGTATCACCTTATTAAAGGCTCTATCATGAACTATTATTTCTTCATTTTTTTTTTTTATTCTTGGAAGACAGGAGATAGTATCAATCACAAGTATATGAAAAGACAAGGGATTTGTTTTTCCAATATTTACTTTACTTTTATTTTTTTTTAATCATAATCAGAGAGAAGATCAAGATATATTATTTTTACTGCATATATCTCCTTAAGATACTTTTGAGTTAATAAATTTTTTTTTTTTTTTTTTTTAAATTAACCCTCTGTCAGGTTAGTTAGGTGTGCTTTATTAAACCTTTGTAAACTATA
>CAJVPT010003397.1:0-15349 GCA_910592055.1 Acaulospora colombiana
GCTCCTGAGAAGACATGGCTTCACAGCATACCTGCCACAAGAGACTCACAGCTTGACCTTAATAAAAGAAATTGACATCTCAATCGAGGATATAATGAGCAAGACCTTTTTCACCAAACATCGGAAAAACCTAAAGAAACACAACATCCTTTTTACAGGACAACTTCTCAACGCAGACAGAACTAAAATGCTAGAATGGTGCCAAGTCATCTGAATTAACAAGAGATCTATTCCAGGTCCAACTCCTGGTTGGTTCACTACTATACAAAATAAACTCAAAGAAATACTAGAAACTAAAGACCGAAGTGATCCTATTACAATCAAAATGTCTTTATACAAGACATATTCACTACTAATCTCTCTACAACTAGATCCCATTGGATCTATACAATAAAAGAAGGCATCCCAACTGTTGGTAAAAGACAACAAAAAATAGATCAAAACATCACTAAATATAGACATTACATACAAAATCCAGAAAGCTCACCACTGGAGACATGTGAAAGATGCACAATTAATATTTTGGAGGACCAAACAGGAGAATGCAGCTTCACAGCCACCAAACAACAATCCATTTCAATACCAGTCCACAAGAGCAAAACTTCAACAAGGAAAAGCCATCACATAGAAAGAAAAACAACATGGCAAAACAAAGTCTTCCCTAACTCTCTATCTACCACACTTTCTGAACATATACATGCTCCTTCAACTTAAGAAGAAGCAGATATTGAAATCCACTCTCCAAAAAACATATATTCATATCACAGACAGTTGAATAAACTGTTCAAAAGCTCCCCAGAATGTCTATAAACACTAGCAGCAATCAAAGAAAAGCTAGAAAATTATGATATCTTTGAGATATTCATTGATGGCTCTCTAAACAACTTCAATGGAAAATACTATATGGATCTGGGTTGAATCATTATTACCCTAGACTTGAAAGAGCACACTTTCCAAGGACAAGTAACTACACACCCATTATCAACCAGAGCAGAAATTGCAGTGATCCTCATAGCACTCAGTGTCCTACTTGAACACAGTTCAGTAACTCTATATACAGACAACCAGGCAGCAATCAATGGAATCCTAAAGACCTAAAAGAAAGACCCAAGGAAAATTATAAAAATCCAAAAAAACTCAAACCTCCTACTTCAAATAACAAGTTTATGCAAATAGAACCAAATAAAACTATTCCTAAGTAAAATAAAGGGACATTCAGAAATTGAACACAATGAACAAGCAGACCACCTGGCATAGATTGATAGATGGAAAAGAAATAGACTGGGTGAGAAAGTGATTAAGATTTTAAGAACACAACACGGTCCATTAGATATAGTTCCTTAATGGAACAATATTCCCACAAAAATCCCCATAAAAATGATTACAAAAAAGCTCACCCAAACAATTCACCTAGTTAAATGGAGACTCCTCAATTGAACAAAATACAATTACAGTGAAAGAATAGTAAAAGAAATACACTGGCAGACAACTATCACCCTACTACAACTAATCAAAATAAACAACCACTATACTGACTAGAAAGATCAAAAACTTAGAAAATTCTGTCTCAGCATTTGCAATAATGAACTGCCAACCAAAAGCCAATTACATACTAGAATTCCCTCCCTATACAAGGACAACAAATGCTTCAAATGCCATGAGCCAGAGACTAGCACACATTCATTCATCTGCAATCAATTTAGATCCAAAACTGGAGAGTTTCTAATCAATACTGTAACCACACACATCAAAAGTTATACAACACAAGAAGAAGGAAAGAAGTTCGAAAGTAAATTCGCAAGCAAAATGAGCTGGAGATACAAAGAGTATCTAATAGCAAGCATCAGAGGTGCCTTCTTCAAAGAACTAGTCTCTCATATCCAAACTATTATCCCTGATAGACTAAATAGAAAGACCTGCCTCACTCAAATATGTACTAACATAATCAATTTTCTATACAAAATATGGACAGAAGGATGTGAAACATTCCAGAAGTGAAAGGCCACCATGGACATCACAAGAAAGAAAGAGAAACAAGCAAAATACGAGTTCAAAAAGGAAGATCCATCATTCAACTCGAAAGACATATAAAAGATCAATATATTAGTCTGGTCAATGACTTTATGGACTAGTGGCTTACAAACATTATAGACAACTTCTTTATCTTTGAAATTTATTTTAGCACTAGTTCAGCCTTGGCAGGTTAGCCCCCTCACTAGGGGTGGCAACAAGTTGCAAGGTGAGTATCTCTATAAAAAGAGTTCTCTATTCAATTTTATTTGGTAGAAAACAGGTAATAAGTTCTAGGGTAGCCTTCCTATGTAATTTTGCTGCAAATACACAAATAAAACAAGGCTGAGCCAGCATTTTTAAAAAAAAAAAAATAATAACTTAATAAAAAGTTAAATAAATCTGTGAATTTATAGTACAGTAGTAATATTTCCAGTTATAATCACAAGATCCAAAATTCAATAACTTATAAAGACCAAGTGAAAATTTAAACCACAAGTAATACAAAGATTTTATATTTTCTATAATAATAATCAAGTACTCTAATAAGGCAATAAGAAGGACTTGTTAACTTATTGTATTCATAATAAAAACAAGACACAGTAAAAGATTCTATATGAGACTAGTATAAGTGATAAAAAGTTCTCAATATAAAATTAGTTCCTAATACTTTAATAGAAAATAAAAAAAGACTTATCTATTTATTATGGTTATAACAAATAAGATACAAATATAGGTTCTAAATAAGGCTAACATAAGTGATATATCATCTTTAATATTGAACTGATTATTTTATTAAAATATAAGGAAAATAACCTAACCACTCATAGAAATAATTAGATATACTGTATTTAAAAACAAAATAGAATTCAACCTGATATAATATTAAAGATATAAGTTAGGTTCTAGATAAAGGTAAAAAACTGAGTAATATAATGTTCTTGATATAAGACTAAACTTCAATCAAGTAATAAGATAGACCAAAGGCATAAAACAGTTTTCAGAAAAACTTTAAATATTAATGAAATCAAGAAAAAAAATTCTATATAAGAGATCCTCAATATCAATAGTACTGGATATCTTAGATGAGTTCTTGATATAGTCAAAATAAGTTTTAGGGACAACTGGAATATATAATTATCTATATTGTTTAAGAATTTATAAATTAATAAATAATATAATAGGTATCTATTTACAAAAATTAAATTATAAAACTCTTTCCACTAATCCTCTAACCATATACAAAAAAGATGTTCATAAGAAATTTTTACATTTTCTTGTTAATAAAGTCTTAACACTTTTTTTAAAACAATTTGAAATATGACTTCAAGAGTCACTTTTATCCTTCTTATATTGTTTATAAATTTTCTCACTCAAAAACTTGATCCTTAGTGACCAAGAAATATCAAGTAACACCTTTGATATCAATGACAAGAAAGTTTCTAAAGGAAGAAGAACCAACTATGAAGTATCTAAAGGTCTTTCTAACCTTTAAAGCAAGAGGCTTATAGAGGTTTTCTACAGTAAAAAAGCTTATTTTCTTTCTTTTTGACTGTTTTGACCCTCCTAGAGCTCTTATTTTCATGGTTTTCTGAGGAATTTTGCCTACCTCAATTTGATCCTGAATTTTGAATAGCACAAATCCTTATCAAAGGTAATTGGCTGACATGAAACACATCAGTTTTTAGAATATAAACAAGCTCCTATTGGTCACACTCATATGTCTCAATACATTATTGGTGATGTAGGAAAGAAAGTTCTAGAAAAAGTGTTCCCTCTAATATATTCAACCTTCAGGAATCAATTATGATACTGAAAGATAAGTGATAGGTAGGAAAAAAAGATTCAACTTCCATCTCTCATTAAGTTCCTCAAGTGATAAAAATGCTTTCTTGGACAAAAGCTAAGGTCTTCAAGCTTCTATTCCAGTCAGGCAAAGTTCTTAAAAAGATTTCTTTATTCTGGTCAGACAAACTCTTCTGTAATATGGTACTGGCTTCAGTAGTATTAAGCAAATCTATACATTAACAGAAGAATAAGTTTCTCAAACATTCTTATTGAAGTCATTTTCAGGAATAGTTAAGTTCATTAAACATTATGAAGCTTAAAGAATATTCTAATTAGGCAAATCTCTTTTGAGAGAAAATTGTGAAATGGAGCAAGAACCTTTTGAAAGGCTTTGAATTGTATTTAATTTTTTCTTTCTCCCAGTATCAACTTTAGCAATTCATCATTTTTCAGGATAATTGATAGTGACAAACTGTTGATAATAACCCTGGTTGACTTAGAGGCTAATATCAAGCTACTAGGAGAGTATAATATTGTTCCCAAAATCTGACTTAGAGTACCTAGTTTAGGCTTAGTTTTGTTTAATCCAAATTAGCTTAGTGGACTCTTCATATTTTTTAAGTAGTATAGTTCTTTAACTAATTATGTATAATGATGAGTTAGTCACTCTGTGAAAGTCTATAAACATTGTAATATCTTCAATATTTCAATAAAGATATACTATTGTAGTATTATTGCGAATTAAAATAATAATAATAATAATAATAGGTATCTATTTACATCTCATCCAATTGACCTATAGGTCCATAGTGCAGTGGTTAGCACTCCGTAGGTCAGATTACAAGATCCAGTTTCAATTCCACCCAAATACACAACAGATTGAGGAATTGAATCTGTCCATTGACATAACTGTAAACTAACCAATATTTCTAAATATAGTATCCAGTCTATATCTAGATTGTGATCAGGTATAATCTGAATTATATAGAATCATCATTGACATAACTGCGTTACCAGAAATAGTAGCAAGAAGAGTAGATCCCCAAATCAGTAACATGCCTCTCAGGACCAAAACAAAAAAAATAACTTGTCCAGGGATACAAATAGCTTTATACAAAAACTCGTGTGCAAGAAAAGGACTCTTCTAATTTAAGCCAGTCCCAGTCCTTATGCATATGACTGTGCTGGATTTTATAGACTTGACTATCAGGAGGCCTTGGTAGAAGGAGAAATCCATGAACCACTCCGAAGGATCAAAAACTGAGATCCAGGATACTGAATTTGATGGCCTGATAACTAGAATAACCTTAATAAAAAATTGTTCTAGGAATAATTAAGACAGAATCATGCAGGCTTCCAGTTTGTGGTTGGGCTGGCAGTGGTAATATATAGCATTAGTTAAATATATATATAGCTATTCATATATATATGATTTACTATAACATATATGTAAAACTACTCATTTGTAATAACATAACAGTTTTGATTAATAAAAATTACAAATTAAGCCTGTGGCTCAAACAAGATAATAGCCAACTACATGACATCACTCCTATTAATGTCACTCTCTTCAAGTGTAAAGGATGTCAAAGAAATAACTAGCAATTAAGAAGTCAATATAAAGAACAAGGCCAATGCATAGCAGAACTGATCAGGGCAAGAACTGTTAACATAACAGTAGATAATAGTTCCAAACTGAATGATCTCAATTAAGATCAAATAATAGGACAACAGGGCACACTGAATAGGTTACGCTCTACTCCCAAAGGAATCAAAAAAGCACTACAAGAAAAGAAAATAGTACCAATAACTCCAGGGAGAACACTACAGATCCACATAGATCTACTCTCAGAAACAATACACCTAATACGCAATAGACTAGTCAGATATCAAAATCTTACAGATTAGCTTATAGCTATTGCAATAAAGCTCAGTGAACTCAACAATCTAAGGATATATATAGATGGCTCCTTCACTAGATATCCAGAAAAAAGTAGAATGGGTTTAGATTGGATCATAATTACAGAAGATTGAAAACAAGTAGCAGAATTCCAGGCAGAAATACACGACACCTCCTCTTTCATAAGAGTGGAACTAATGGCCATACTAATAGCAATAAGCACCATCAGTCCAAACAAAACCATCACTATCCTCACAGACAGTCAGGTAGAAATCAATATGCTAAGAGCACTCCCAACTAGGAAGAGACATCAAAGGAAAACAAACCAGTCAAACCAAATCCTTAGTAGCACCACTATAGATATTATCCAAACCAAAAAACTAATAGTTAACTGGATAAAAGTCAAGAATCACTCAGGTATTTCAGATAATAAGAAGGCAGACTGGCTGGCAGCTACAAGTATTACTGACAAACCTAAGCATACTATAACAGTCAACACATGGACGGCAACAATAATGAACATCCTAACCAGATGGAATCAAAAACAATATAACATCGTAATTAAGCCCCTAACAAGGCAAATCCTCAAGAACAAATGGACAAGTAAATGGCAAACACTACATAGGAACCAGGACTGGCTGAACCAAAAGAAATCCAGGGAAATTCATTGCCCCTTAACATTTGAGCTCTTAATAACAACCAAAATTACAACAGCAACAACCAATATGAGAAATCACATAGATCACTCCTTCAAAATCAAAACATGGATGGAAGAACTATCTACTATGAACAAATTAAATGAAAGATATCCCGATATATATTCAAATGACAAGTGTAAGATTTGCAAACAGCACAGAGAAACAAATCATCACATCTTTCAATGTGGCATAACACAAACAAGACTCTAGAAAAACTACCTACAGGTCCCAATAGAGGAAAGTGCAGCAAGAGCCAAAGGTAAACAAACAGAATCAATTCAAAACAAATGGAAAAGAATATCAATAACACAGGAATACAATAAAAACTTTCAAGCATAGCACCAAATTGAATGAAAGGACATCGTCAGGGAAGTCATAACACATGGCATAATCCAAGTAGCATAATCTATAACAAAAGACAGAACCAGAGTACTAGACGCAATTAGAGAAGCAACACACAAATTTTGACAAACCAAGCGAAAAGCATGGAAATGGAGATGTGACATTATAATTAGTTGAGAAAAAAGTCAAAATATAAGGAAAAAACTCAAGCATAGGAAGAAACAGGTTAAATAAAACACATCTAATCATCAAATAATATCACAGAGCCCAGACTCACCAACCACACAGGCTATCAAATCCTTCGAGTCAGATCCAGAGCCTGAACAAGTCCAAATAGATCTGAATAAATACCTCAAGGACAGGTTTGGGAAACTATACATAGAACTCACAAACATCATAACAGAGAACATCTTTATCAACAGTTACTTCCCCTTCTTTTTTTTTTCAATCAATATTAGTGCTAGTGAAGTCTTGACATGCTAGCATCCACCAAGATGGACTGCAACAAGTCACAGGGTTTCTAGTAATAGAATATTGAGTCATAGTGTTTTTTTTCTTTCGTAAATAAATAAAAACTCAATGGCAGGACTTCGCTGGTTAAAAAAAAAAAAAAAAAATTTACATTACATCCAATCAGGATAAAATAATTATATGAATATCTGATATAAAACTATCTTTTAATTTTAATTAAACTAGGGGACCTGTGAAATCTATATATTCAATTTTATAAAGTAATTCTACAGTTTTAAACTTATATATCTCTAAAACAATACTTTCTAGAACTATAGTTTACTAGATGACTTGTTATTTTATTTTATTTTTTTTTTATTAATGGACTCATGTCTAATTTTTATTAATTTTCAAATTATATTTATACAATTGCACAAGGTGCATATACAGGAGTATATATTTAGGAGATAAATAAAGAATTTGATAAGTTAAAGCTACTTCAAGGTTTATTGCCCTTTTTTGATAAAAGAAACCAGTATTCCATTGAGCATATTAATATTGTTGAAAGGAAAATAAAAGAAAAATAAAGGAACAGTCATGTGTTATATTGAAAGAATAAACATAATGTTTCTTAGCACATACCTATTATGTTTTCTGGATCACTCTCTTTATAGTGGTTTGAGAAAGCTTTTACTGAGTTTTTATAGAAATAAGATAGAAATAGAGAAAAAGACTTTATAGTTTTAAGACTTGTGGAGAGGAAGTAATCAGGAAGGCCCAGGTGATATATTGGTATTCATATAAATGACTTGAAAATTTTCTAATATATTATCAATTAAAACTATTTCTATCTGAATATGGATATACTTATCTATCTATGCAATGTATTTCAGATTTAATTTCTTATAGAAGGACTATATCTAGCCTTGCGATTGGTATATCCTGCTGGTGACCATTAATATTAGTGATCAACAAGAATTTTCCAGATTATTTAGCTGGCTCACACGTTACTACTAATATTTTTGAACTTGAATTTCAATTAGTATAGTGGTATTAACTTTCCAGTTTTCTAGCTTGGGATTTTTTAAAGATAGGATGAAAACTTCTTGGTTTACTATATGCACTAGCTTTATTATTAAGTGTTCCTAATTATTTTCTTTACTTTTTTCAGCTGAACTTTTCTGAATAGTAGGAGTAGGCACCTACCTGATATACAATTAAAAATAGGTGACTCTAATTTTTAAAAGATTAATTGAGCTCTTGTAACCTTTACTATGGTCAGATGGACTCTTTTTTATATTCAAAAATATATTGATAGCATGTTCTATATCCATCTGTACTATAAACATATGACTTATAATAGAATCCAGGTTCTTATAGATCTAAAAAAATGTATTTAGACATGTGGAATGATCAATAAAAGTTTGGTTACATTCTTTTACTGACATAATTCTATTAAACCAATCAGCTTATAAGAAACTTTATGCTATTTGAAATTCAGGATCAAGTTGAGATAGGCAAAATTTATTAGAAAAAACCGAAAAAGAGTATTATTAGAGTTTACACAGTGAAGAATAGAGAAAGAAATTAGCTCTCTTATCATAAAACAATTCTATAATATTTCTCTGAATGCCAAATATATAGTAGAAAATCAGTTCTTCTTTATTTTAGAACTTTCTTATCATTGGTAGAAAAGATATCTTTCAGACTTTTAATTATAGAAATTCAGTTTTTATTAGAAGAGAAATATAAATAGTATAGAGAGGAAGTATATATGATGCTTGAAGTACTTTTTAAGTTGATTTAAGAAAAGGGATAAAACTTTGTTAGTCAAGAAATACAGTAACTTCTTATAAACATCTTTTTTATATGTGATCAAAGGATTAACAAAAAGAGTTGTTTTGAAGATGACTTGTTACTATTCTATTAAGGAAACTAATATAATTAAGCTTTTAAATAGATGCAGAAATAAGTTAACATTAAAAAAAATAAAAATAAAAAAATAAAAATTTAAATTTTTTATATTATTAATTTAAAAATTTTTTATTTAATTTAATTTTTTTTAATACCTGTGGTTAAATCAATATAGTATATTTATTAATTATTATAAAAACTGATAAAAATATATAAAGTAATTATATTATAGCTAAACTAAATCTTATGCTAACTTACTTGTCAATGACTTTTAATTCTCAAATAAACTTCAATTTCTAAGTACAACCTTGAAGATAATATTTTGTTTCATAATAAATTTTAAATAAATACTTTTTCAACTTATATATTATTAATAAATTATTACTACTTATTATTCTTTAAGGAACTGATTTCAAGAAACTACAAAAAGAAAAAAAAAAAAAAAAAAAAAAAAAAAAAAAAAGAATATTTAAAAATATACTATACAATTATGTTTATATAAAAACAAAATAAAAAATAAAATTACTTTATATTTTTTAAAGAATCATTACTAGAAACTTTTTTTATTAGAAGTCAACTTTTCAAAAATATTTTTCTTTTTGACTATCTGAAAAACTTATTTATTTATAACCTTGATTATTTTCTTGTAATTATTTGAGATATTTGATACTTACTCATATTTAATATTTTGTTTAATATTTGCTTTCTTTTAATATTGATTTTATATTTATTTTTATAGAAGAGAATAACTTATAATAGATTTTGAATTCTTATATAGTTTTTCAAGTATATTATATAATTTTTAATATCTTTTAACAATCATGTCTAGTTAAAGAAATTTTACTAATAAGTATTTTCTATTGTTCAAAAAATCAGATTTTTAATAGTCTTTTTGTTTTGCAATAGTAGTAGGATATTGCATAGTAGTGAAAATTTTTGTTAATAATGATATTATTATACAACTTTTAAGAAAATGTATTTTCAATTCTAAAAAAGGATAGTGACTTACAAACTTTAGTTTTTTGATCTTACAATCTAACTGGGATAAAGAAATAATCTTTTTAGTATACTTTGTCTAATTAGAATAATAAGATTTTAATTTGAATAAATAATTATTTTTTTATTACTTAGAGAATTTAATGTTCATTCTAACAGTCTTATGATTTTTTTACTTCAATTATACTTTATTTAAAAGAGTGGAGGAGTTTATATCAATAGTTTCTCTTTTTTTAATCAATTATATTATTGAAACAAGTGAATATAATCAGTGAGAACTTATTTATATTCTACTAAAAATATGTTTTATATTAATTAATCAGATATTATGTAACATTGCATTATTGAAAATTCAAGATCAAATTGAGGTAGACAAAATTTCTCAAAAAAAATCATAAAAAAAAATAAATACTTTAAAAGAGCAAAAGATAATATATGAAAAGATAAGTAATAAACCTTTTCTTATTAGCAACACTTTTATTTCTATATCTTTTTCAGCTCTGAAAGGTAAAACTCCACATATAAGTCCTTTTATTTCTCAGAATATTCTTGCCTTTAGTAAAAAAAATACATACTTAAGTCTATTTAGGTCACTAAAGACTCAAATTTTATTTAAAGGAGTTTGTAAACAAGTAAAAGAGAATAGTAGTAACTCTTGAAGACAAGCTTCAAATTGTTTTAAGGAAAGTGTAAAGACTTTATTAGTTAAGAAATATTGTGAATATTTTTTTTTATATATTGTTAAAGGATCAATAGAAAGAGTTTTTGGTTATTTAATTTTAATTAATAAAATAATAAGTTATAAAAATTTTTTTCTTTAATGTTGTTATACTGTATACTATATATAGTAAATTATATTGAATAAAATAATAACTTGAATACATTATTTTGAAACTTTTTATACATTATATGAACATTTATTTTTTGAAATATGCATTCACAAATGTCTGAATCAATGTCTTAATTAGCAACAAAACAATAAAAAAAATGCATAAAACCTTAATAAAAGAATATAAAACAAGTCTACTGCTTGATAAATATTTATTAATTTAGAATTGAGAAGGAAAAATGGCACGGTTGCTGAACGTGATCATATTAAACAAAAGTTTAAACAACACTGAAAATCAATTTTAACATCAATACTACTATACCAAAGAACGTACTGTATAACTAAATTACTTATTTTAATAAAGGTTCACTATACCTCAAGTTGTAACTTCTTATTGTATTTAAGTTACAGTGTATTTCAATTATCTATCTTTTATAATTGTTATATTGCAAAATACTTTTACACTGAGGATATAGTTTCAAATTTCCATAAATATAGTCATATATGATTATTTACAGTATTCCACAATTGTCTTAATTATTGAAGTTTTAATGAAGTAAACATCAAATACCTCAAATATACATATATAAACTATTTTTATTGTCTGATTTTCAAATCAAGAATTTTACTATCTATATAAAGGATTAGCTCGCTTCTATAGAGTGTTTCATCGTGAGCATGTGTGCTTACTATATTCTTCGTTGTTTCATCTGATTTTGAGTCAGGTAAAATATTTAAAACATTTTCATTATTTTGCCATTCAGTAAGAATCTCATAAATTTTCTTTGCAGATAGGCGATTTTCGGAATTTTCATCCCAAAATTTTTTCATAAGATCTATATAACACTGTGGTGTACCTGAAACGATTGGGGGTTGTAAGCCATTACACACTTGAATTTGAAAGTGTTTCCTGGATTCATTGTCGAAAGGTGCAGCTTTTCCTGAAGAAATTTTCCACATGATTATGCCAAATGAATAGATATCTGATTCCATGGTATATGGGTTCCCACATAAAACTTCTGAAGCTATATACGGTAAAATTCCATAAACTTCATTGGATGAGGTTTTCATATTACTCGATACCGAAAGACCTAGATCTGAAATGTATCCACTATTTAAACTATTTTGTAATATGTTTCCACTATGCAAATTTCAGTGAATAAAGTTTTGCGAATGAATTGTTTGAAGATCGAAAGAAATGCAAAGTAATAAATTTATCTTTTCTTTCCATTCCATTTGTAAGATGCAATAAATATTTTTGCGCAAAGATCCTTCTGGTGCAAAATCCATGACGAGAATGTAATCGCCTGAAGCCTTGTCCCTTGATACCCCGTATCATTGTATGAATATAGAATTTTCACAACCAATATCACAATATGCCTTTAATTTTGAATAAAATGAATTATATTAGATAAAAAAAAAAACACGACGAACGAATAATAATAGCATTTACCTCTTTTATGAATTCCTTGTGGTTATTCCCCAATCCGTGAAGCAGTTTGAGCGCAACATTAACCAATTTCCCTCTACGTTTAGCAAAAAAGACAGTCGCAAATCCATCTTGTCCTTTCTCTTTAATATCATAAAATTCTTCATAAGGAATCCAGGATAATGAATACTTCTTTTCGTCGAGTATTTCTTTTAATTCTTCTTCGATGCCGTAATATTAATGAGACTGATTACTTGTAGCTACAAATATTTTTAACATTAATACTTGGTATATGAAATACAAAATAACGTTATTAATAATTACTTAGTAACAAATTTCTCTGTCTATACCAACGAGTAGCCATTTGTGGATTTCTTTTTACTCCAACCCCATTTCGATAAAAAGTAGCAACTGCAAATGCCGCATCTGCATGACCCATCTCAACTGATTTTTGGTAATATTCAAATGCCTCATGTTCATCCTTTTCAACTCCGTTACCATTTTCATAGCAATAGCTAACATTGTACGTTTCTATTGCGTCACCTATCTCAGCAGATTTTTGATAATATTCGAATGCCTTATGTTTATCCTTTTCGACCCCAATTCTATTTTCATAGCAAACTCCAACTAGAAACACGCCTTCGGAATCACCCATCTCAGCGAATTTTTGATAATATTTAAATGCCTTATGTTTATCTTTTTTACCACATTTGCCAAAGCGATAACAACTTGTAAGAATATTTTGTGCAATAGAATTTACTTCATTATTTAAGCACCAGTTAATAATGTCCTCCAGTTTTTGTTGTTTTTTTGCTAAATATTGAAAAATCAAGTCAAGAATAAAATTGGTATTTTTTCTCTTTGACCTTTCTTCAACATACAGGTTACAGATCTCTTTTGCAACTTCATTTGTTCCTATCGCATTCGTTATCTCATATTTTTGGTAATATTCGAATGCCTTATATTCATCCTTTTCAATACCGACACCATTATAATAGCAATAGCCAACATTATACGTCCCCATTGCGTCACCCATCTCATCAGATTTTTGATAATATTCGAATGCCTCATGTTCATCCTTTTCAACTCCTCTTCCATAGTGGTAGAAAACGCCAACGTTAAATGTCCCTTTAATATGGCCCATCTCAGCAGATTTTTGATAATATTCAAATGCCTTATGTTCATCCTTTTCAACTCCGATACCATTGTAATAGCAAAGACCCATATTATACGTTTCATCCACATGGCCCTTCTCAGCAGATTTTTGATAACATTCGAATGCCTTATGTTCATCCTTTTCAACTCCGATACCATTGTAATAGCAATGACCAGCATTATACGTCCCACCCACATGGCCCATCTCAGCAGATTTTTGATAATATTCGAATGCCTTATGTTCATCCTTTTCAACTCCGATACAATTGTAATAGCAATGACCAGCATTATACATTCCATCTACATGGTCCATCTCAGCAGATTTTTGATAATATTCGAATACCTTATGTCCATTCTTTTCTACTCCAATTCCTTTCCCGTAGCAATATCCAAGACCACACATTCCACTAGCACCACTCATCTCAGCAGATTTTTGATAATATTCGAATGCTTTATTTTCATCCTCTTCTACTCCAATTCCATAAATATAGCAATAGCCAACTTGACACATGCCATCTTTATTATCCATCTCAGCAGATTTTTGATAATATTTAAATGCTTTATGTTCGTCTTTTTCAACACATCTACCAAAACGATAACAACTTGCAAGAATATTTTGCGCAGTAGAATTTACTTCATTATTTAAGCACCAGTTAATAATGTCCTTCGGTTTTTGTTGCTTTTTTGCTAAATATTGAAAAATTAAGTCAAGAGTCAAATTTGTATTTTTTCCCTTTGACCTTTCTTCAACATACTGGTTACATATCTCTTTTGCAATTTCACCAAGAAAATTTTGCGACTTATCATTGTCACATGAAGTGATAATGATTGTTTTTTTATCCGAAGTATCCATAAGTAAAGCATCAAGTTGTGCTGTGAACTTATGTATGCATGCAGACAGGTGACACCGCATTTGAAAATTTTTCTAATCCTATTTTTCACCATCCATAATCGATTTATCTTTTTTTTTTGAAAAAATTGCATTAAATGTAAGACTTTATTAAACCAAAGTTTTATAATATTAATAATCATTACAAAATAATTAGAGTAGGCCTAAAAATCTTAATAGAGAAAGAGAAAAAAGAAAGATAAAAAAAAATTTTTTTAAACGCGGCAAAGCCATACTTTATTGATTTTATTGATTTGTCAAAAAAAACTCATCAATTAAAATAAACAATATGATGAACATCCACCTTGTGGCCATTGCCATCCCATCAAAGTCAGAAGAACTAGTATGAAGGTCACCAATGCTAAAATAATATTTCAAGAGGAACAAAAAAAATAAAGAAGTGCATTCAGATCTATATTTATCACAGATCTGTAGATCTGTTTTGACTCTTGTATTAGATATCCTTCTATTCTATAAAGTACAAATATAAATAGGAATAAAGATTCTATAGTACAAAAAAGATATAAGAAGAAAAAGAAAAAAAGATTTGATTATAGGTACTGTAACTTGAATATATATTACTACTATTACTTTGATATTATGAGCTAATTATTTTTTTAAGATTTTATCAATTCAAGATACAATATCTATTTATTTGTTCAACTCTTTCCACTGATCCTCTGATCACACATAAAAAAGATGTTCGCAAGAAGTTTTTATACTTTTAGGCTAATAAAGTCTTACTACTCTCCTTAAATCAACTTGAAGAAACTTTAAGAGTCATCAACTATTTCTTCTCCTCTTGCTTACTATCCTCTTCAAACAAAAACTTGACCTCTAGTAACCATAAAGATCAAGGAAAACCTTTCCTACCAATGGCAAGAAAGTTCTAAAAGGAAGAAGAACTAATATGCCGTCATCTCACACTGTAGAAAAACATTACAGAAGT
>CAJVPT010003398.1:0-15347 GCA_910592055.1 Acaulospora colombiana
AAGGCAAGAAGATGGATATCAAAGATGCAAAGAAGAGTGTGCAACCAAATAAGGAAAAAGATTTGGAACAAAAGATAATCGAATGGAAATACTTATAGAGGATTCGCAGAGTAGAAAAAATCAACTGATTCTCAGGCACACATAGCTTAAAACCATTAGTTCCCAAAAGTAAAGATTCTCTATCAGAGGAAGGAACTCAAGAAAATAAAAGCTTGAAAGAAATTCTATTCAAAGGTATTACTTATGAAATGAAGTGGTTGGGTTTTAAGCTTGATTAGAACAACGAATAGTGATCTCAGTGGTAATCTGTGGGTAATAATGTTAAATGTTGGAAGGGTATTCACCTGAACCATTAGCAGAGTGATAAATCACTCCCAAAGTTGCACTTAGAGTTTTGATATATCAAGACGAAACAGCGATAAGTAAGTTATGTAAAGTCTTAGCTTTAGTGAATCATTTAAAATGTATAGTATACAAACATTTAATAAAGCACACATATCTAGCTTAACCTAGGGTTTCAAAAAAAAAAAAAAAAAGTAATATTCTTTTAAAAAATAATTTTCAAAAAAAAAAGTTCTAAAAGTAGTTTATTTTAATAAAAATATTTGAGAAATTTATTTAAAAAATTTATAATCAATATTATATAATGTTTTATAAAAATATAATTTACTTGGAATTTTAATTTATTAAAAAAAAAATAATTTCTTTAGTTTTAATATTAAAAAAAAAAATATTCAATTTTTAAAAAGCATAAATAAATTACTATTACTTAAAGTATATACTTATAAAATAAGTTATTTAGATTTTTTGGAGTTTTGAATCTTTTATGTTTTTTGAACTATCTGATTTGTACTAAATTATATCATGTATTATATTTGATAGTATGATCTTTATTAATTAAATAACAATATGAATATTAAAAAAATAATTAGAAATAAATAAATAAAATAGAAAATAATAGTTAAAAATAATTATTAAATAGTATTAAGACTATTTTTATTACAATATTTATACTTATTGAAATACAAAAAAAAAAAAATAACTGAAATAAATTAAAAAATATTTAAATAATAATTAAGATAAGATCTTTTTCATAAACAAAAGCTGTATTTTAACTTTTTTATAATATAGTTAAATAATAATACCGTATAAAGAAAAAAATTAATTTCAAAAAAACAATAAAAATATCAACATATTAAAAAATATATATTTGAAATAAAGGATTTAATAAAAAAAATAATGATTTTAATAACAATTTTAAATATATAAGCTTCTTGTGATCTTCTATCTTAAGTTATATATCCTTAAAGTTTTCAAGTAGGCAATCAATAGTTCAGATTTAAATATGATTAAACACTTGTGAAAACAAATGCAAAGAAAAAGTAAAAAAACTTTATATACTGTATGTTTTAATATAAAAATATAATATAAATTTTTAATTTTTACTAATTAAAGTTTCTAGAATCGTATACACCAGTCAAAAAATATTAACCACTTAAGAAAAACAATTATAGCCTCTTAAGTCGATAAAAGTCTAATAATTAGCATCCCCTATCCGTAATCCAATGCATGCCGCAAAACTGACGGGGAATACTTTCAATGTCACCTATTTTTGAAACTTATGTGGCAATAAATATTATATAACAATTTGTAACAAATAAAGATTTATGTACACTCAATATTAGATAATAAGAAGAAACTATATACAGTATGTACCCTTAATTGTTATTTTCAATAGACGAGTATTTCCTAGATTTCACTTCGTACACTCACTAAATGTCAGATATTTCAGATGGCCGAGAGTACACTAGGGAAAATGTTATGCATTGAGTTCGTGTGATGATGCTATTCGCTAGTACTCTTTCCTTTTTCGAGATCCAAAGCAGCTGCTTTCGAGGGTCCTTCGATAATTTCTTCTAATTCATTCTGCTCAAATTCATGCACACTCTTGATATCTTTGCGATGAAAACCTATAATCATATTAATCCACTTAAAGAATGTCAACTTATTTGTGGACACGTTGAGTTCATCTCTACTATAGCCTTCAGCAGATGAACCAGGTTGCATGTGTGTGCCGGAAGTTCTAAGATAACTTTTTTTGCTTTCCGAACTACTTGATCCTCTCTTATAGTTTTTACCTTCAATAACTTTAACAATTTCGACATCAGCGGTCACAACATAAGTCATGAGTACATAGAAAAAACATTGAAAAAAGCTTTCTGCCGTCGCACCATTAATATCAACAAGAGTAGTGGAGGCTAAGATTATAAGAACTAAGTAGGTCACATTTTCGCCGAAAGCCACTAGTAAACGTATAAAATTCCAATAGATAATCGCCGTAAATACCGTGCGTTTTGATTTGCGATTTATAATGGAATCGATTAGTGCTGAGTTTTTATTTGCTCTCTTAAGGATCATGACTAATCTGACCGTGACGTATATATCAATTGCAGAATCGACACAGACAAAGGCAATTTGTGAATTGGATGATCCCTTGAAATTATAATCACAAGCATTATACGACTTGATAAATGTAAATGGAGATGGGATTTGAATCACGAAGGGATCGAGTAATGCTATAAATGCAATCTGTAATTTCCATAAATGTAAATAGAGTAAATAAATAAAAAAAACGTATTCTAAAATAAATCTATTATGTTATTTGGAATAAACGTGTACTTACATGACAGGCAGTTCTTGCAGTTATTAAGATAAGACCTATCCACTTATCGTATTCCTTTGTCCCTATTTGCCTTAATCTCCATAACAGAAATATTGCCAGAGATCCTCTATAAATAAGATTATCAACGTTTGCAATGTAGTAGATACTTTTACACCCTAAAGAAGTCACGGTACTCGGGGTTGCATCAAGAAGGAATTTACATATGAACGTAATTATTCCAGTAAAATTAAAAATTATTTTAAGGATGTTGGATTCATTAACTTGATTAGTTTTATATAGGAGAATAGAAACGAATAAATTGTGAAGAAATATCTATTAGGAAATAAACTGTAAATAATAATATTTGCGAAACACCGAAGCAATTTTTTAAAAAAATCAAATTCTAAAATAAGGCTTACCATAAATGCCGCGCCATATAACCACATGAGAAAAAAGAAGTATTGCTGTTGTTCCATTGTTTCTTTGAAACTTAAATAAATAAAAAAAGGAAATTAATTATTTGATTTAAATAACAGATTACTTATATTATTAAGAATAATATAAAGTTTATTTTAGAAAATAATATTAAGGCATAATGGCGAGAGAACTATATGTGCTACTAAAAATATAGTGTTTATATTGGCGTTTTAGTTTATTTACGTTGTTCATTCCATATTTGATTAGATTTGCAAACTTAAATTAACAAGGTTTTATTTGAGGGGGTTTTTTTTATACAATTAAACTAACTATTATATTTTCAAAAGCAATTTTAATATAATCATTTTTTATTTTTTTATACATTTAAAAAAATTTTTAATTGATTTATTACAGTATAATATTTATTTAAACAAATACAATATAATATATATAAAGTATATATATAGTATATATATTGTATATTAAAATATTTTTTTATTAAAATATTAAATAAATATTTAATAAATTATAGACTTTTATATAATAATCAACTTATACAAGGTCCAAAGAAGATATGAAAAAGATCCTAGAAACAGCAAGAATCTTTTACAAAGCGAATGACTCTCATATTAATAGCAACAAGTTGATTTTGGTTACTATTAATAATCATAACCACTATTCAGAAGAAGTTCATATAGAAATTAATAAAGAAGTAATTAGAGAATTAAATAGAAAAGAGCAAGCAAGATTCCTGGGAATATGGATAGGTAACCAGAAAACTGTAATCAAACTCAAAGAAATAGTCTTAAAAAAAATCAATACTATTATAAGAGTTCTCAAAAACAAGAAATTGCCTGATAAGCAAGCCCTTTATATACTAAAAAGAATATTGATTCTGAAAATAGAATTTAAAATGCAGCATAGCATATTGTCCTGAAAAATATGCAATAACCTGATAGCAGCATATTATAAGCTCTTCAAGAATAAAATAGCCTTATGTAGATCTATTCTCAATAATGTTATTCACTATCTGAAAATATATAATTTTAAAAACATATGGATGCTCCCCCAAAAAAAAACAACTAATTGGACTCTGTAATAGAATAAATGATCAGGGTTCAACAGGACTTACGACAATTATCAGGTTGAAACAAGCACAGATTAAGCACTGGAACCTCACAATCTTCTTTCATGTGAATCCTTAGATCACCTTGATAATAAAAAAAATTTCACATTACAAGTTCTAAAGTTAACTAAAGACTTGGGACTAACTTTCCAGAGCTGGAAATAGAATGATATTTTTGAGTGGACCAAAGGCAATAGTTCAATTCAAGAACACCTAATAGTAGAGAATATAGAAAGGCAATACTATTTCTGCGAAATAACAGATTAATGTACATATACCAACTGTTAAACCAAAACCTCACAAAGTTCAGAAAGTGGGGAATGATTCAACTTATCCAGTATATTAGCAAAGGCATTATCCCAGGATAGTATGATATTCTACAAAAAACCATAGCTAAAGAAAGTATAAAAGACTTTATAACATTTTGGAAAAAGAAATAGGAAGAAAAGTGACTATCAAAATGTACTAAACTTGAACCTGACAGAGATAAATGAAAGAAAACCTGGATATTACCTAGAATGAGAATCAACAAATAGTATAGAGAAAACTGATTCAGAAGAATAGTCAAGATACTATGATAATTCATTATTTCAGTTATCAAAAAACAGAAGATGGCCTAGAAACAGTTCTTATCAAATGCACAAAATGCTCACTAAATAATAAAAATGGAAATGAATGTAATATAGAAATAAAATCAGATTTGATCTATACTATACCATTCTTAAACTATTAAAAAAATACTAGAAAAGTATAATCACTAAAAGTTCCTTGTTTCCTATTGGAACTAGATAGTATAATGATTAAGAGTATAGTCCCAGAAACTCAAGATTTGACAAATAACCAAATTGAAAAAATGGAACAAGTATTAATAAAAAATTGGGAACAAGAAATACTCAGAAATAATGTTAAGCAAGGAGTATATCAAGATCACCTACTTGAAATTCTCTGACGCAATTAAGGATTACAGGAGAAGCTAACCTTCTACTTTAATAGATCCTTAATCGACCATGGAAACAAGAATGCAAAAATGGATACAACATGGATACAAATAGAAGGAGCTGGAAAAGAAAGTAAATTTCAGATAGGAGTCAAAAACTGGCCCTCATTCACATGAGCAGAACTAGTGACACTGATTATAATAGCTTTAGTAGCTCTGATAGAAAGTACTGTCGAGATCTTTACAAATAATCAAGTTTGCATCTCTAAATAGAAAAAGCTAGAAAAAGAAGACCTGAAAATGACATACAAAAGATGGCTAAAAGAAAAGAATTGGTTATTATAGGTGAGAATGCTAGATTTTATAAAGAAAAAACATATCCAACTAACTTTGATCAAGGTTAAAGCCTATTCTAATGATCCATGAAATGAAGAAACAGACCGACTGGCCAAAGAAGTGTTAAATCTATTAGCAATAGAATAGAAAAGTCTCAAATTAAACAAAATACCTATAGAAACTATGTGGCAAGAAGAAGTGGTAGACAGTCCAATATGACAGTTTATCAAGCAAATCAATAAAAGATCAATGGCTCTATCATAAACACAGTAATACAGAACAGAGACAAAATGGCATCACCAAGTTTACAAGCATCAAACCTACTATAGGATCTGACATAGGATAGGTTAAAAGATGGAAATATATGGGATACCTCCTTCAAAAGTTTATAGAGAAGAAGTTTTTTGATTAAATTAATCAATGATAAACTACCTACCTTAAGCAAGCTAGTAATAGAAAACCAGATCTATACAAGCAAACAAGATGTATAGCATGTAATCAGCATCAAAAAACAATAAAATACTTATTAAAATGTTCTGATCATAAGATCGAGATTCTAGCAGTATGACAAAAAGAATCAGAAACTTTTCTTAAAGAATTCAACAAGTTGTATCAAAAATGTAAGAGGGAAACATGAAAAAATGGTACAACTAGCAGTTGACAATAGAAAAGAAAAAGACGAACTAAATAAATAGGCCTCCAGACTAATAGAATCAGCCTTGCAAACCAGTTCAAGCACTCTCAACTTTTGCACAAGATTAATAGAAAGTGACACAATCAAAGAAGCTGCTAATCTAAACTGTTATGGAAAGAAGTTAAGAACAATGGCAAAAAAAATGGATTCTAAAAGTACAAAAGAAGATTTGCAATCAGATCTGAAAACAAGTTTAAAACGTGAGATATGAAAAGATTATAGAATAGAAACAAGAACAAAGAATTGATAGAAGAACAAAATATAAGAAGGCACAGGAAGCAAAAAGGCAAGACATGCAAGATAATCCTAGTCACAAAAGCATAAGGCAAAGAGAAAAAGTGAAACAGAGGGAAAACAAAAACCTGGTAGAAATTATAATAAATAAGATGAAATATGGGATGAAATAGTTAGATTTTAATCCTTGTTAGAACATCATGCAATAATCCACAGTAATGACCTGCGGGCGATGATATTAGAAGTTGGAAAGGTTTCTACCTGAACTACTAATGGAGCAATAAATCACTCCCGAAGTTGCACTTAGAGTACTAGATAAATGTAAGACTTTGACAAGTAAGTTAGTTAGAGATTTAGCTTTAGCGATACATATATAATGTATAGCTTACAATTGTTTAATAAAGCACATATAACTAGCCTGATAGAAGGTTATAATAATAAAAAATATAATAACCAACTTATTTTTTTTTATACCCTTTGTCAGGCTAGATATATGTGCTTTATTAAACATATATATACTTTACATTAGAGAATGTATTATTAAAGCTAAGTCACTACCTAACTCACTCATCTCTATTTTAAAAAATTATTAAAACTCTAAGTGCAACTTCAGAAATAATTTATTGCTCTGTTAATAGTTCAGATAAAGACACTTTCAACTGTTAACTTCATTGTCTGCAGGTCACTATTACAGATCACTCTGCGAGATTCTGACAGAACCTAAGACCCAACCATTTTATTCTATACTACACTCTTCTTGTTAAAATTTTTCAGAGGCCTTTAGCTTCAAGGTTTCCTTTTTCAGGTAGTGACTTATTTTTCTTAAGGAGTATACTTTTCTAGCTTAAAGGACATGAAGGTCTTTTTGTCTTGTTCTTTCTGCTAATTCCTTGTATTTTTTCTTACTCAATTACTTTTTCACATCTCTTGTTCCATACTTCTTTTTGGACTTGATTACAGACTCTTCTTTGTATTTTTATTATCCATTTTCTTACTATTCTTCCTATGCATTTACCTTGACATTTTAGGTCTATTATTTTTAGAATAATATCTGCTCTTATAAGGCCAGTACAGAAACTTAGCATGTCCTGGCTAGTTTTAGAAGCCTGTTCTACTACTTTAGAGATCCATTTATCAAATTCACCTATTTCTTCTCAGTCATTGATAATTAACTTGGGATTTTTTTCTTCAACCTTTCTCTTTCTTTCTTCTAATAGCTCTTTAAAGTCTCTGATGATTCTATCTACTTCTTTATTTCATGTCTTATTTGGTTGGTTTTTATAGGTTGAGCATTCTAACAAATGTTCTATAGTTTTGTCTTGTTGGCTACATGCAATACATCTCGCTTGTTTATATAGATCCAGTCTTCTTATAGCCAACTTACTTAGTATAAGTAGTTCGTCATTGATCAGTTTAATTAGAAAGCTTCTTTGTCGGGATTGTTTAAAAAATGTATCCCATATGTACCCATCTTTAACTCTTTCTTATACTAAATCCCATGTATAAGCCTGATGTTCTGAAATCTGCTGACTCCATTTTTTCTCAGTTCTATTTTGTTGAGTCCATTAATAGGTTATTGTCTTATTATTAATGTTCTTAATAAACTACCTAATTGAATCATCTAGAGTCATCCCTTATCACTTGATTTCAGTAATAATTTTGCATGAGATAAGATCTTTCCATTAAATTGGTGAAAATTTTAGAGCTTCTTTAGCTAAGGTATTTGCTTCTTTATTATAAGGATCATTTGAATCTGCTTTGACTTTTATGAGCTTTAAATCTATATTTTCTTCTTTATTAGTTCTACTATATAAGCTCAAAGGAACCAGTTTTTTTCTTTAAGCCATCTCTTGTATATCCTTCTTGGATCTTCCTTTTCTAAAGATTTCTACTTGGAAATATATGCTTGATTGTTTGTAAAGATCTCCACCATACTTTCAATTGGAACTACTAAGAGTATTGTTATAATTGCTATCAATTCTACTCTTGTAGATAAGGGCCATTTGTCTATTTCTATTTGGAACTTGCTTTTCCTTCCATCTTTATTAATTTGAATCCAAGCTACTTCCATCTTCATTTCTTCTTTACCATAATTAATAAATGATTTATCAGAATAGAAGATAGGCTTTTCTTTAGATTCGAGATTACATTAAAGTATAGCTATCAGATAATTTTGATATGTGCCTTCTTTAATATTTTCTCTGATAATATATTTTTTCCAGGTTTTAATGTCCACATGATTTATTCTATTGTTTTGGGTCTTGAAAGGACTTTAGTCTTTGCAAATCACTTCTTTAATCCTTTTTTCAAGTGCTGACCTGAGATTGAGGATTTTTAAATCTCATGTTCTTCTAGTGCACTTTTTCATGTTAAGATATGGTACTATATATATCTCTTCTATTTCTCTTTCTATAATGCAGTCGCCATTTAATGTTATGCCTTCCGAACATTTGAGCATTTTTGTAAATTAGTTTCCTGATCATTATTAGTACTATAACAGATAAAGTGCTCCATTATCATAATATTTCTCTCTTTTTCTTGTCTTAATTTTCCCCAAGTTACTTGATTTCTTTTGCTTCTTATTACTATTCACAATTTTTTTCACTTGTCTTGATTAGGTTTTATTTTGAAGTATTTTGGTTCCTATTTTATATAATTTTTTCTTCAGGATCTTATGAGTTGCTTTAGTTGTTATTTTGAGAGATTTTGATTATAATTTGAAATCATTCTGGTATAGATCTTTTGCTTATATCTTACAGAAGCTGAAGTATTCACCAATCTCTTATTTTTTTGATTTCCTGGTCGATCAGCTGATTCAAGTACATCAGTTAATTGTTTTTGAGTGATAATATGGCTTTTTTATATTTTTCTGATATAAGATATTCTCTAATCCAAATATTTTTCTTTTTCCATTTAAAGATATTTCACTATTTTCAACTATGAAATGTTATTCCCATATCTTTAGCAATTCTGGTCACTTGGAGTGTAAAGTTGTCTTTGTCTATTAAGTAACTTAAGGATTTGCAGGTTAATAAATTGAGTGGTTCCCAATTTTTGATCTGTACTTGCTTGAGTTTAATAATTGATGTGATTCCTACTGGTCTGGGATCATTTAGTCTATTGCAAAGTCCTGTCACTTGACTTTCTCTTTGTAGCATCCAGATACTTCTCAAATTATGAATCTTTGGATGGTAAATTACACTGTTGAGCATAGATCTGTACAAATCATTCTTATTTTTGAAAAGTTTTCTGTATACTATTGTCAAGATGTTGCATATTTTCCAGGACAATATACTATATTGTATTCTGAATTCTACTCTAGGTATTAATACTCTATTCAGAATATAAAAAGTTTGTTTATTTGTCATCTTCTTGTATTTAAGGGCTCTTGTGACTATATTGATCTCTTTAAGCACTTGTTCTTTAAGCTCTATTGCTGTTTTTGATTATTTGTCCAAATCCCTAAGAATCTAGCCTATTCTGTTCTATCAAGCTTTTTGACCACTTCTTCTTCAGTACCTGCTTTTACCTCTTCCAGATAGCAATTATAATTGTTAATAGTAATCAGGACTGATTTGTTATCATTTATTTGAGAATCATTGGCTTTGTAGAAGATTCTTGCAGTTGTCAGGATCGTTTTCATATCTTCCTTAGATCTTGCTATCCATATTGTATTATCTATAAAGACTATAGCTGCATATTTTAATTCTAGCCTTCTTGTAGTCTGTTTTTTTAGATCAGGGTTCCATGTAACTGACATTTTGTACCCTTTTTGTATATTATCTGGATTTTGCAAAGAAGTGAATCATAAAAAATTTTCCAAAGTAGAGGTGAGATGGTTTTCCTTTGATCAATTCTGTCTCCAGTTACTATTGATTCTATGAGATCATTTTCAAATATAATATAGAAATCTCTATTTTTAAAGAGACTCATTATGATCTTTATGAAGCCTTTTGGAACTTTGATTCTTTCCATTGTTTTTACCAGCATGTCTAAACTAATTATATCATATACTTTTGCAATATTTTGAAAAAGTATCCACAATTTCTTTTTGTTTTTTCTGGCATCTTTACAAATATTATTGAGAATTTGAATTGGTTCTACTGTACTTTCTCCTGGCAGCCTTGCATAGTTCAGATATTTGAGAATATTATTAGTTTTACAAATATTTCCTATTCTATTGATAAGGATTTTGATGAAACACTTTCTTGTGACCTCTAGTAAGATGATAGATCTGATATTTGAGAGTTCACAATCCCAAGGTTTCGGTTTGACTATAGGATATACATGACTTTATTTCCATTGTTTCAGAATGACTTTCTATCTTAAGAAGTTATTTAACATTCTTCTCAAAAAAATTTTTCCCTCTTGGCTTAATCTTTTCAGCATTTTATAACTGATTTGAGATTTTTCTGAAGCTTTGTTGTTGAGAATTGTTCTTAGTATTTCACTTAATTCTTTCTGTGAAATTAATTTGAGTAGTTTGTCATACCAAGCTGTTTGAATATATTCTCTTGGTTTGTACTCTTCTTTCCACTCTTCTGGTAAACTGTTGTAGCTAGCATTTCTTTTTCTGAAGGCCTCATGGTGATACCATCTTATTTCCTTTGCTATTTTATCTTTTTATGTTATAATATATTCATTATTCCTCTGTTTAATCTTAATCCTGTCTAATACTATTTTACCTTTTGTTCAGTTGATTAGGGAGCTGACCATCTGTCTCTAATTGTTTTTCAAATCATCACATCTCTGTTCCAGAGCAGTTTTAATACTATCTCTTGTTTTTTTGGCTTCCAATTTTTGATATATAAATTTAAGACCTTCTATAGTATCTTGAATATCTTTTTTCAAGGATTTCTATGACATATTAGAGATACTATACTAGGTGTAATAATTTTCAATTTGATGATTTGGATTATGGAGACTATTATATTTTTTTATAACTAAGCTAAGGGCTTGTAGCTTATCTATTTCTTTTGATGTTTCTGCTTTGTTGTAAAGTCCTTTAAGTTATAGTGCTTTTCTATAGCTAATAAATTTGGCACTATGTTTGTAATGCTTTTTTTCTGACTGAAGTATTTTCTTTGTTGTCAATTTGTTAAAGGCTGCTTTACATAGCAGTTTATCAAAAGTTTCCCATAGTTTGTTTACCTGATCCTTCTTTTTATCCTGATTGGTTTCTTCTTGAAGCAAAGATTCTAATAATGTTTTAAATTTGTGATCTACACTTTCTTGAAAGGCTTATCATTGTGATGAAAATGTTTCCTTTATATTAATTCTCCTTGATATATTTGTAGAGGATTTTGTGATTCTGTTTCTTGTGAAAAGATCTTTGTTATATAATATTATTAGAAGCATGGTATGATTACTTCTTATAACATCTTTCATATTTTGATTATCAAATTGAAGTAATGAATAATTTGTTAAACTAAGAGAAATCTGAATATAATCTATTCTACTACTACTTGTTAGGTTTCTTTTTATTGGAGTTTTTTTTTTGCCTTCTCATATGGTTTGCATATCTATAAAGTTCCATTCATCAAAAAAGTTAAATAATGGGATTTCAGATTACTATTATGGTCTGAAGCTTGCTTTGAAAGAAGATTTTCTATCCTCTGATAAATTGTAGGCTGCATTAAAGTCTCCCATTACTATTGTGTGAAAGCCTTGTTCATATTTTCTTTTAATAAGATTGGTTATTTTATTCTGTACCATTTTACACCTTAGTTTATCAGAAAAAATATAGATTTGTATGATATAAATCTTTTTTTTTTTTATAAGTATATTGATGGCAATAATATATTCTTCTTCTTTTTTTACTGATGCAATCTTTTTTTTTAAATCTTTTCTAATTAAGAGACTAACCCCTGCTCCAAATGATGCATCTTTATTGATACTATGAAAGTGTTTATAATATTTTCGATTGTTGAATACCTACTGTACATTGACTTGTGTTAATTTTGTTTTGCATAACCCCAATATACCTATTTCTTGTTCTAGTATCTCTTCAATCAGGTTTTGTTGTTTTGTTATATCTATGATCCCTCTGACATTATGTGTGTTGATTCTGATCATCCTTTTATTTATATCATCTTCTTCCTGAATTTTCTTGAATAGTTTATGTTTACTATTGTTGTTTAGAAAATCTTTTTGCTTATCTTATAAAAATGTTAAGATATCTAGATACTCCATTTCTTCCAACTCATTATTGTTTATTAAAGTTTGTTTGTTGTCCATGTCTATAGTTTTTGATGAGAAGGCAGTGAACTCTTGCTTCTTTTGATTGTTATTAAGGACTAGTGCACCTTTAGAAGTGGTTTGCTTTTCTATTACTTAGTCTTGATCTTCTGAAGATTGTCTGTCCCTCTAAAGTATCTATTCTAGCATGTAGTCTTTTCAGATTGACTAAAATACTCTTAAAGGAATCTTGAGGACTTTCTATTTTGGATCTTTCTTCATCTTCAAGAAAACTATGTTTATTAATTTGCTGATTTCTAATTGATTCTCTATTGCTTCCTGTTACTGAGTATTCTCTTCTTTTGTTCTTTTCTCATTCTATTCTATTGTGACTTTTGTATCTAATTTGTTTCTAGTTTATGAAACTATGATTACTTGATAAAACCAAAATAAAGTCTGTAGATTTGTTGTTTAATTATATATCTGATATTGATTCATTATCTATTTCTATTTTTTTGAATCTAAATCTTGTATTTCTATTTTCATTTTTAAAATTTTGTCTTTCCATTTTAGAAGTATGCTTGATACTTTAAGAGAGGTAATGTCCATGCAAAAAAATATGTTGTTTGCATACCTTATCTCTTTCTTCTTTTATTTTGAAACAAACTACTGTAAAGTTATGCTTCTTAAGTATATAGAGATCTTTGGGTATATAGTATGCCTTAGCTTGAGTACTATTCAATGCTCTGACTATCAGGCTAATGTAGATTTTATCAGTACCCAGGAGTCTTGCTGAATTTTTATTTCTCTCAATTAATATCTGGTTGATTTCATTGTCACTAAGCTCAAACTTAGAGAATATAGCTCTTAACATTTCTGTACCAATTAGAGTCATTCAGATTGCTTCAGAATTTAAGCTAAGATATTTGTATTATTTAATATAAGCCTTTACCCATGGTTTTGTGTTTACCTCATAGATATGAATATTTTGGACTTCTTTATATCTTTTTAGATGTATCTTTATAAGGTTCTTATTGACTTTTTGATTCACATCTATTAGATATACATGCCAAACCTTAATATCCTCTTTGGTTTTAGGTTCTTGAAAAACTTTTTTGTCTAAATTTCTTTCTGTTTTTTGTTTCTTGCAGATAGTCAAAAGTGGTGCATGTTGAATCGTGAAGTTATCTTCTTTTCAATTAACTTCTTCTATGTATCTTGTAATATCTTCTTCTTCTTGTACCCAAAAGACAATCCACTTATTTCCATTAATAAATTCTTTTCTTAATAGGCTTCTTTTTTCTTGTGAAAGTTTGAGGATATTGCCTAAGTATGATTTGATTTCATCTTTTGTTTTTCTTGAAATATTTATTGATTGTTATTGCTCCTAGTCTATAGGTTTCTTTCTTTTTTATAAAATATGGATTTATTGATATTGTCATATTTCTATTTTTAATAATATAAGAGCTGTGTTGCTAATATATTATCTTTTGACTATTTCTTGAAGTTCCTGTAATTCAAGCTCTTCTGTCTTCTGTGCACATGTCATTGTTACTTCTTTTTCTACTATTGATTCATTATCTATTTATTCGATGATCTCTATTGGTTGCTGCTCTGGTTTAGTATGTTTTACAGTGTTTTTGATAATTTTCATAAACTTGTCTTTGATATAGGATTGTAAGAGATCTTTTTTATTCTTTTATCTTGTTGACCAGAGATATGTGATATGCTGAGTTAAAATTCTTTCCTTGTGAAAGGTTGTTACATCAACTCCTAATTTTTTTTTTTTTTTTAACCCACTGTCAGGTTAGTTATGTGTACTTTATTAAACATAATGTAGACTATACTATTTACAGTATCACTAAAGCTAGAATGCTAACTAACTCACTCGTCTTAGTTTATTATTAAACTCTAAGTGCAACTTTGGAAGTGATTTGTTGCTCCGTTTATAGTTTGAGTAAAAACCCTTCTACTATAAACATTATTGCCTGCAGTCACTACTGCAGATTACATCAACTCCTAATATCTTAGCTATAATACTATATAAAATTATATATGTTTCAGATAATGGAACTATTGATCCATTAGGTTTACTATTTTCTAGTTATAGTAATTGTTGTAAGGCCTATAGGGTAGAGTGTTCATTGTATTTTCTTGAGAGATTGATTAGGGTATTTACTATATCCTCTTCTCTCTTATTGACTATTTGTAATATATATTGTGCTCTATTTATGTTTACTGGCTCAAATCTATTGATAAGTCATGTGAATGCTTATTTGTATTTATCAATGATCTATTTTAAGTCACAGATAATCCTTTTTGAGATTGTTGTTGTTTATGTATTTCAATTAGATAATATGAAAAAACCTTGTTTGCTATTTTGATATGTTTATTTGTTTATATTAATGATCCTATTCTACTTTTGCGAGTTACTGTTATGCTTGTATAGAGTGTCAATCAACTTATTTAGATAATAAGTTGTATATGTACATATGTATTTTACTTGTCCCTTTTATATATATACTTGTTTTGCTTGTCTAACTTTTATATATTTGTGTTCGTATGACAAACTAAAGGATATATATATTGTTTATGTGTATATATATGTTTAGACTATCTTGTTTTTAGAGAGCTTTAATATTCTTCTGTGCCTTTAAGTAACTGAAGCAACTTGATTTATCAAGTGGGCTTAGTTGCTTTTTGGGTTCCTTACAGTGTCAAGAAAGGTGTTAACCTGCACTGGCCTGGCTGTGAGCTATGTGAA
>CAJVPT010003399.1:0-15346 GCA_910592055.1 Acaulospora colombiana
TTGTATAAATGTATAGCTTACTTTTGTTTAATAAAGCGCACGCAACTAGCCTGACAGAGGGTTAAAAAAAAAAAAAATAAAAATAAAATAAAGAAAATATATACAATATTATATTCAATACAAAAAAAAATTAGAAAAAAAAATAAAGAAAATATATATAATATTATCTTCAATACAAAAAAATTTACTAAAAAATATAAAAACTAAAAATTTCAAGTTTCAAGATAACATTTGAAAAAATAATTAAAAAAGTGATTTATAATAATCAGAGTCTATTTAAATTTCTTTTTAAAATAATAGAATAAATCATATAAATATCAAAATCTGAGAAAAAATTATTATCAAAAAAATTATTAAAAAAATATATTAAGATTATCAAATAGAAATACTTTAATATAATATTGAATCTAAAAAAAAAGTTAATTTTTTATTTTTATGAATTACTTATTAATCATAAAAAAGAAGAAATAAAAATAGAAACTACTTGAATCTAGATAGAAAATGCAAGAAGAAAATATAAGTTCTAAACAAAAGTAAACAATTGGTCTTATTTACAAGAATTAAACTAGTAACAATCCTAATTATACATTGGATAGTTTCTATTAATAGTACTATTGAAATCTATGTAAATAGCCAAGATTATATTTTTAAATAGAAAATAATAAAAAAGGTAATTAAAAAAATATATAATAGATAATAAAAAAAACTGATTACTTTAGATACAAATAATAAAGCTAATAAAGAAAAAATATATAGATTTAAAGCTTATTTAATCAAGATATATATTAATAATCCTTATAATAAAAAAGCAGATACTCTAATTAAAAAAATCCTAAAATTTTTATAAATAGAATAGAAAAATCTTAACATATATAAAATCATCACAAAAATTAAATAACAAGATAAACCTTAGATAACTCAATTAAATAGTTTATAAAAAATAGAAATAGCAACAATAATCTATCAATAAATATAGTAAAATAAAACAACAAAAAAGTAAAGTTACCAGATTTTAGAACAATAAGTCTATATATGAAATCTAATATAGAAATAAATAAAAGATAAGCATACTGTATATAGGACATATTTTTTAAAAAATCTTAATAAAAAAGTTTTTTTATTAAACTAATTAATAATAAGCCATTGATATTATGTAAATTGATTACAAAAAGATCTAATCTTTATAAATAAATAAAATATAATATATATAGTTAATAGAATAAAACAATAAAATATTTAATAGAATATTTAGCCTACAATAATCAATTATAAATAATATGAAATAAAGGAATAAATAAAATATTCAAGAATTTTAGAAAGCTTCTATAAGAAAATAAAAAATAAAAAAAAGTATTAAATTACTTATAAAAAATTGAGAAGAATTAGAAAAACTTAACAAGTAAATCTTTAGACTAGTAAAATAAATATCTAAAACTAATTAAAACATTATAAGTTTTTGTATTAGTCTTATAAGAAGCCATCTTATTCAAGAAATAATAGATTTAAAAATATTATAGAAATATATAGTAAAAATAGTTCAAAGATAGATGATAAAAATTAAAAAAAAAAGTTTACAATCCAGTCTATAAAAAATCTAAAATGAGAGATATAAAAAGATAATTGAATAAAAACAATTATAGAAAATTTATAAAAAGAATAAGACAAAAAAAACTTTTATGTTTTTTAGATCAGAAAATTACATCTTTATTAAGAAAAAAGTTATTATTGAAAAAAAAAACTAGAAAATGAAAGTCTTAAAAAATTATAATTAAAAAAACAATATATGAAATAAAGTAATTAAATTTTTAGCTTTATTAGAATCTTCAAGAGAAATATATAGTAATAATCTATTTTTTTTTTTTTTAAAAAATGCTGGCTCAGCCTTGTTTTATTTGTATTTATGTAGCATTATTACATAGAATTTTCTAAGATATACTACCAGTCTACTACCAAACAAAACTCAATAGAGATAACCTCTTTTCAGAGGAACTTACCTTGTGGCTTGTTGTCATCCCTTTAGTAGGAGCTAATCTGCCAAGACTGGACTAGTGCTAAAATAAATTTTGAGGATATAAAAATTATCTATTGCGTTTGCTATCTATTGTGTTAGGAATTTGTTGACCAGGTAGGTGAACTGGTCTTTAATGAATTGTTCTCTTTGCGTGAAGAGTGAATCTTCTTCTTTGGTTTCATATCTGAACTTCTTTTTCTTTTGTTTTGTGATACTGTTCTGTATTTTTTATTCTTGAAAGGCCTCGTATCTTTTTGTCCATATTTGATGGAGGTATTTAATGATTTTTGTATGGATTAGAGAGATACAGCTCTTTCTAATTATTTGGTCTAGAATTATTCTTTTGATATTACCAGTTAGTTCTTTGAAGAAAACTCTTTTTATGCTTGCTATTAGGTATTCCTTATATATCAGATTAGTGTTGTTTTTTATTTGATCTATGACTTTTGAACTTTTGGTTTTATCTACATGTGTTTCCACACATTCGACTATTGTATTGATAATGAATATCTCAATGTTTTGTCTGGTCTATAGAGATGTATGTTGGTTTCAGGTTCTTTGCATATTAGGCAGTCCTTATTTTGATATAGTGATGAAGCTCTTGTGTATAGTTTGCTTTTGATCAGTAGCTCTTAATTCTATATGCTGAGGTAGAATTTCCTTAACTTTTGGTCCTCCCAGAATATATGGTAATCACTCATTTTGGTGGATTGAGGTATGTTATGGTTGTGTGCCAGTTTATTTCTTTAATGATTCTATTACTGAAGTTGTATCTTGTTCTGTTTAAGAGTCTTCATTTTGCGAGATGTATGGCACTTGTGAACTTTTTTGTGATCATTTTTATGGGGACTTCAATAGAAATGTTGTTCTATTGGGGGATTATTCTGATGCTTTGGTTATGTATTACTGCTATCTCAATTTCTTTTTTTCTTGGTATCATGCCTTTCCATGGATATATCTGTGCTAATTTATCAGTTGTTTCATTGTGTTCAATCCCTGAGTGGCTTTTGACTTTGAATAGTGATAATTTTATTTTATTTTTTTTGCACCATTTTAAGATTTGTAATAGTAAGTTGTAGTTCTTCTGTATCTTTATAGTCTTTTCAGTGCTTTCTTCTTGTGTTTTTAAGATTTTGTTGATTGCTGCTTAGCTATCAGTATATATGTTTGCAGTACTATGTTTAGATAGGATAGTAAGGACTGTTAGAATAGCTGCTATTTCTACCCTGGTAGATGAGGGGTGCCAGGTTATTTATCCTTGGAAAGTATATGTCTTCTGGTCTGGAGTGTTGATAATCCATCCCAATCCCATATAATTTTTGTTTCTGATTTTGGTTAGAGAGCCATCTGTGTAAATGTCGAAGATTGTATAGTTGCTTAAATTCCTCTTTAATCATTTTTAGAGCATCTAGACTATCGGTGGAGCCTTTTATTATTTTGGTTAACTTTGCTATACTTCTTTGCAGACTAGTTGGAACTATAATTTCGATTTCAACTTCCTGTGGGTTTGTGTTGTCTTGTATAGTATGTTCCAGGAAAGTGGTGATCAGAGAGTTGGGGGATATCCTATTTCTCCAACAGAGTTTTCTGTTTGTAGTGTTGATCACATCTTTTATTAACATATATGCTGTACAGATTTTATGGATACATCGGGCCTTTTTCCGGAGTCATAATTGAGAAATCTATACAAACTCCTTATTACATATTTGTCAACAAGTAATTATATATTTTTGAAGTAAACCTATCTATATGAGTAGCTATATCTATTTTACTTCTATATATAACTATTACCTATTTGGAAAGATATGTGATTCCTTCTTAATTTTTTCCAGAACAATTTTATTTATATTAAGAGTAGTTTGATTATTAAGCCATCAAATTTTCTTTATCCTGGACTTTTCAGATTTCTTAGTCCTTCGAAGTGGTCCGCAGATTTCTACTTCCACCAAGGCCTCCAGATAGTCAAGTCTGTGAAACCCGGCACAACCACATACTTGAATTCTTGAACAGATGCCTCAACACTAAGGCAAGGAACCAGGATTTTCTTCAGTTGATTTACTATTCCTTCCTTCAACAGTATACTACCGGTTCAATATCTACTCTTCTTATTATTGGTTCTTTTCTGGTAACGTGATTGTGTCAAGATAATCCTACCTGATTTCAGACATTTAACCATATTACAATCTTTATATAGACTATTTTGTAACCACATCAGAAATCCCATTTGACCAGTGATTAGTGCTATATTCAGAAGCATCGGTTAGTTTATAGTTATGTCAATGGGATAGATCTATCAATATTAGGAGTTATCCTCTGGAGGATTTGATCTAGTGATCTTGTAATACGACCTATAGAGTGCTAACTACTGCACTATAGATCCATAGGTCTATAGTAATAATTTATAGATAATAAAATTAGTATTTAAGATTTGAAAGCTCTTGGGATCCAGGTTTTTCAACAAGATATATGGAATTTTTGTGGGTTCTAGTGTGCTGTGCTTATTTTTTATTTGAATTGCTTCTTGGATTTCTTGAATGTCAATGTTTGCTGTGTACTGATTGTACCTTTCCAGTTTGATATGCTCAATTGGTGTATATCTATTGATTTAGTTTAAGTAGTTTTACAAATTTGAAGTCTTCTGATATCATGTCCATTTTTCAAAATGGTATTTAATTTGATTTTAATTTTATTTGGATCTGTGACTATCATAATTTTATTTATCATGGTATGTTCTATTAATTTACTTGTATTTATCTTTCTTTATAGTCTATCTAATATGTTATTTATTATATTTTTTGATTAATTTTACAGAAATTTGAAGTGTTTTTCAATTCTATTATTAATTATTCATTTTCTTTTTCTTTATTGCTTGTTGAGCTATTTAGCTTTCTATATTACAGAGCTTGTATAGTTCTTTTAGCTATTAATATTATTGAATATAACTATTGAGATTATTGTATTAATTAATTAATAGACTGTCAATTCTTTCTCCATTTCTATTAATGGCTTCTACTATTTTTACTAGCTTCTTTTTAATTTTAATATTTGATATATTTATAGTTAAATATCTTTTATATATTTATAAGTTTTTCCTATTAAAAGGAAAGACCTCATTATTTTTCTATATTTGAAGACTTGAATTGTCCTGATATTTCTATTCTTTCTTCATTTTTTGAGATACTTTTTACTGGATTTCAGCAATATATTCTTGAATTAATTCTACTGCTCTTCTAGTATGGGATATTTAAGTAATAAGATTGTTATAGTCTTTTTTTTCACAATCTTCTTGAAGTCATTCTATTGTTTATTAAATGAATTTTCATAATTAATTTGCTTAGTATTGTTATTATTTCTATTTGTGATCTTGTTCCAGTACTTGTGTAATATACATGTTATGATTGTAACTATTTTGAGATCTGTGGCTATAGTTGTAATTAATAATATATGATGTATATATAATGTGTTGAATCAGTGGTTCTGATGTCCATATATAATTTAACCTGCTGCTATATTCACTTTTTCTTCCAGTATATACTGTATATCACTTCTGGTGAGTAAATTTAAATGTCTATATGTATATGAGTAATAAGTATATTAATTATTTCTCTATTGTAAGTATTTGACTTCTTCTTATTAATGGTTTTATCAAGCTTACTATTGGCTATTTCATTGAGATCCTCTGGTATAATTATGAAGAGATTCTTGTTTGTCACTTCCTAGATGGTTTGCTTTAGTCATTTAACTAAGTTATGTTTGCTTTTTGCTTGTACTGAATTGAAAGGACTGTAAATTGCAATTATTCTATATTTAATTTTGATCTTAAAAGTCATATTAATATATATATATCTATTTTGTCAGATTTTCAATTTGTATATACTGTATATATCATTCATTCTTTTTTAATAATAATGATAATTCTTATAGTTGTTTGATAATTTGTATTTCTCATTATCTATATTGTGTATTTATTTTTTTCCTTTGTCTATTTGTAATTGTAAGATAGCAATATTTCAGTGATGCCTATTATATCATATTATTCTTTTTTTATAAAAGTTATAAGAGAAATTTGTTTGCTTTTTTCATTAATTCCTTTCAATTGTTGACTGTTGATATATCTATATTTGAAGTGTTTGCTAGATTTATTAGTATCATTTGATATGTAGGTATATAGTATTTGCTATTCTACCTATCTCCTTTGAGGTTTTCTTCAATATTTGTTCTATAATATTATTGTGAGAAACTGAATCCTGAGAAGCTTGTCAGTTGTGAAAGTTTAAATAGATTTATTGCTTTCTTTATTATAAAACTTATTTTTTTAAGTTATTTTTAATAAACTTTTTGCAATACTCTAATGTACCAAATGCTGGTGTTTAAAGTTATCTCTAATATAGTCTTATTTATTGTTGGTTCTTCTCAAGTTTTTTTATAAGTTTTTTTATACTTTCTGGATATCTGTTGGCATACTTCTGTTCTAAAGTATCTACTCTTTTGTCTAGATCTTTAAAAAAACCTTTTATTTTTTTAATTTTACTTTGTAGTAAGAGAAGTGATTAATAGAAATCTTCTTTTACAAAATTGTTGCTTATATTGCCTTCATATTTGATTATATTTACATAGCTTTTGAGATTGTTGATGTAGTTTAATTCTTTATATCTATGGTATAATAGGATCAAAGTCTATTTTATAAAGGAATTCTTGAGTTATTGAACCAATTGATATATTGTCTTGGTTATGAGACTTCTGATTTTACTGAACATTGTCGTGGACTAAACCAGTGAGTCCTTCGCTAAACTGTAGGGCCTCATGTAACCCAGTCATTTCATGAATACTTACAAAGAAGAGAACATCTTCTATAAAGAACACTTAGGGAAGGCAGAGGTGTGATGATTGACTTGGCCAAAGGTAAGTGTCTCTTTATTGTATTATATTTCTTTGGTATCTCACTAATTCTTATCTTTATTCTCAAGGAGAGCTGTTTTCCTAACACATTCAGCTCTGCCTTTTTGGCATACATCGGTAAGCTATTTATACTTTTCTAACTAATAATAGGCTATCTACTTTATAATCAGCTATATAACCCTAAGCTTTGCTAAACTTTCCATACTTTTTCAGATACACATAGTTCCCTTATTAGTACCCGAGCCTTATCTATAGTTTCTTACCTTGCAACATTCAATCTTTCATGTCAGACTTTAAGGTTTTTGAATTTAGACTGTTACACATAAATCGCATTACCCACATGACCCATAACAACATTCCCTAGACCTAAATAAAGAAAACAGTATCAGAGTATAGGACATTTTCCTAGATACAAAATTCATAGAGATACAATAGACCTTTGCCAAATTTGGAGAAATCACAAACATCGACATGTCTAAACAGCAAATGTGGCAATTAGCAGTCATCACCTATGCAGACAAACAAATTAAAGAAGATCTAGTTGCCAAATGGGATATTCTTTTATACTCAGACTTAGTCAGAATTTTTGATGCACAATAGGACATGGACTAAATGAAAGCATGTGGAAATATCACAGTCAAATTAACAAACCTATCCTCAACACTATAGCTTTCGATCTTAGACTTACTTGTGAATAAACTAGGACCAAGATATACTACATTCTCAGGCACATGTTATACAGCATAAGTGGTTCACAATCATTGGTTTCATGAATCAAAAAGACCTGGAAGCAACAATAATACATAATATTCTCCTTGAAGAAACTCCAGCAAAATGGAAACCAATTGATATGAAATTTTATACTATCTGCAGAAGTGCAACACACTTAGTTGCTCAATGTCCAATCAAAAAAAGAAGAATATACTAAAATCAGTATAATGAAGAACAAGCTAATAGATTTAGTAAACTATATAACAGGTTCAGGCCAGCACGTACTAAAATTATAAGACAAGGGGCAACTACACACAACAATCAAAGTAAGGTCAGGCCAGGCTTCTACATAGTAGCAGCAAGATTATAAAAAGAAGATGAAATACAATATCAATCTCTTCAATCAACTATGGCAGAATTTACTTCAAATTCTCAAAACAATTAAGTGAGAGATCCAAGAGATCAAAGAAGACATAGCTGATTTAGAAGAATGCATAGTTAACCTAGAAACATATGATGAAGATTATATCAAACAAATGGATAAAGACACCCCCCCTTAATACAGAAGTAGATTGAGTAATAGACACACCACTCCAAAACAGTACTCAAGACATTTGCACCTAACAACAGTGCATTCAGTCATCTATATAAAAACTTGACAAACATATGAATCAAATGTATAACACCATACTCAACTCCATCTCAGACAACACACTCTTCCTTTCACATAAACAATAATAGGTAGTAATTAAAGTACCATATCAACAGAAAAATCAAGCAATTCTAGAAACAATCAAACAACAAACTCATGCAATCCAGTAGAAAAACAAGCAGAAGAAACAGACAACTAAACAATAACTCTAAACCATATTTCAGATACAAATAATATAACACTCAGCATAACAATAAACACAACAATACATAGAGAATATAAACCAATATGGAAAGTCACAACATTTAACATTCCAGGCCTAGTAGAGATACACAAATGTGAATATGGTTCAACTTTTGTGATGCAGCAGACTGGGATATTATAGTTACTACAGAGACAAATGGTTTACATCAACAATTCAAACATTGGCAATATAAGAAATTTCAAATCATATGGATACACAAAGAAGCACAAACTAGTAGATAAGGGCTAAATATAATAATCAACAAGAATATGTATATAGAATATACAATTATAAAACACTTGCAGGAAGACTCATTGCAATCAACCTGGTCTTTTCACACAAAGAAAAAATGATAATAATTGAAGTGTACTTTCCTGTACAAGACATGGATAGAGAATAGCAAATGATACTCAATACTCTAAATAAATGGATCAAAGAAGTAACAGAAAAAGGATAGTATCTATTGGTAGCAGAGGACATAAATAGAGTTCCCAACCCATCAATTGACAACACAATAGTACAAAGATGATTAAGAAACACAATCCCTCAGGAAAACAAATACAAGTTCTGCTGAACAACAATCTGGAAGACATATATAGAACGTACAATCCTACAAAGAGATAATATACCTGGAACAGAGAGGAAAGTAGCAGTAGAATCGATCAAATATGAAGGAGTCCACAGGTAACATGGCAATCAAAAACAGCCTCCATCCAAGACCTTATCATATCATCAATCCTTAGTGATCACATCACAATAATAGCAGAGATAAAAGTATGGAATATCGATACAACCAAACAAGCAACCTATCATAAACATAATTACAGGTACAACTGTAACTTGCTATAGCCCAGCAATGGAAAAAGTTCACAAATACATTGAGTGCAATGTATAAACAGAATACATGAGTCACTAATCCCTAGATCACAGATAGAATCAGTTCAGTGACACTATTCAAAAAGCAGCCAAGAAATATATCCAAAAAAAAAGCCTATCAGAGGAAAAGATGCCTAGTCAAAGATACAGATGAAATACTACTTATAATACAATTACAGAAATTCCTTACACAAGTAAGACAACAACGGATAGATAAGAGAGAAGAGAAAGCATATCAACCACTCCAGATTCCAGTAAGCATACAAAGATTGGTTCCAGACCTAGTGTCCACACTCAAGAAATTAGAAGCTAAATATCCTGATATATACCTTGAAGAATAGTATAAAGTAATCCAAGGGAATATAAAGGCACACAAAATGGTTGCGAAGGCCATCTCTCACTGAAGACAAAACATTGCTATAAGAAGAAGAATCCAAATAAGACAAGAGCAGTACAACAGTGACAAGTGTGCCATAAGTAATAGTATTCTAAAAAGATCCAGAAGACAGATACAATTAGACAAACTCATCATTCAACAAGAAGAGAAAGTGCAAATAATCACAGAGTCAGCTGAGATCAAGACTAAATTAAAGGAGCACTTCTATAACTGGACACTACACAGAAATATCCAAAACCTAGAATGACATCCCAAGTGGCAATCCGAATACAGCCCCAAACCACACATTAAGCAGTACTACTACAGAGGTATGGTAGAGGAGATTATACCAGAGGAACTTGCATAAGTAATTAACCAACACAGCTCAAAGTCAGCTCCGGGCCCCAATTAAATACCATACTTTGCATATAAATACCTGAAGAACAAAGTAAGAGAAAAACTCAGAATGATTTTCAACACAATAATTCAACAAGGCATTACATCCAGGGAATAGAGCAGGGGACACATATATCCCATACCCAAGCCCAAGGACTAGGCACATAATCTAAACATTACTAGACCTATCACTCTACTCAATGCAGGAAGGAAAATATTTATCAAAATTATTATGGATAAATTGGCAAAGTGCCTAACCCACAACAGGATACTGTTTGAACTAAACTGGGCAGCTCTTCCAGGCAGCAGTACTCAAGACCCAATTCATATACTCAGCAGTATTATTGAACATGTGAAAAAAACCAAACAACAAGCCTGAATCTTGAGTCAAGATATGTCAAAAAGCATATGACTCTGTTAACTTAGAAATACTACAATTGGTCTCCAAAGGATCAAGGTACCAGATACAATAATAACAATTTTACTCAGTATCTTTCAAAACTATTACAATACAGTCATAACATGCCATGTACTAATATATGAGTATCAGATAAGAGATAGAATAGATCAAGGAAATACAATACCCCCATTATTGTAATATATTTTCTATGATCCACTACTATCCATGATCAGTCAACAATGCAAAGGATACACAATCAACTCTAAAACATGCACAGAACTAAAGACAGAATGGAAAAAGAGGATCATTAACATAGCGGTCAATGCATATATGGATAACACAACATGGGTAATGAATAATAAAACAGATTTACAATGAATCATATACATAGCAGAAGAATTTTACCATATCAACAACATCAAAATTAATCCCAACAAGTCACAGCTAATTATTATCAATAGTACAAAGGAAGACCTGAAACAAGGAGTACTAATGAATAACCAAAAAATACAAGGATGCCCTTCCAACACACCAGTCAGAATCTTAGAAATATAATACAATAGCTCAGGATGTAAATATTATCAAAAACTTCTAATAAAACAGAAGGTAACCTGTGCACGTATACTAATTGAAATGAAAAGGATTACAGACAAACAGGCACAATATATAATTAATTACATCCTGATGTTCAGTATAGAATACCTATACAATGATATAATTCTAACCAGACAAACTTGCAATCAATTAATAAGCAAACTGACTACAACATTTAAACACAAAATAGGACTCACTAACATAATATTCAACAATATGCTCTACAATAAACACAAATATAATATAATGCATATATGAAACAGATAAGTACAACTACATGCCAATAATTGGTGTGCCAGAATGAATCAAAACAATATCACAGGAAATATAACGTGTCACTGTTTACAATCAATACAAAACATGTTTTGATTAACCAAAGAAATATATAATTATATACAAGCTTCCTTTTTAGAACTAGGAAGAAATTTTATACACGATATAATCTGAATGCTCAGAATACAAGGTTTTACTTTCCACAAAGTCAAAGCAAACAATTTCAAGACCATAAAAATGGTAGATACCACTATCAAAGAAATAACAGATCTAGAATTCTATAGAAGAATCTGACCCAACTTAAAAAAACACAACATTCTATTTACAGGACAACTCCTCAACAGTAAAAAAGAGAAACTACTACACTGGTACTAAATTATCAAAATCCACTGAAAATCAATATCAAGACCCACCCTATCATGGTTCTTTACACTACAATACAAATTGCAGATGTGACAATTGACAAACAACAAGGACAAATTAATTGTTTTCAACAATGCATATCAACAACAGACATATCAACAGTGAAACCACATTGGATAGTAATGGAAAAGAATACAGAACTAATAATTGATAGAAAATAAAAGAAAATAGATAATAACTCAACAGTCTATAGGCACTATATACAGGTACTTGGTGAATCCTCCTAAATAAATACATAGGATACAATATAAATCAACAGACTCAATTCAACTCCATATATACCAACAGGTAGAATACAGTAACAATTTCAGTACAATGGAGTAGAATCTCAATATGACCAAATATTCTGAAGGCAAATACCATGTTCAGAAGCAGAGCATCATCAAACTCAATTTTGACAATGCTCACAGAACAAGAACACATATCAACAAATTACATAGTAAAAGTACAAATACCTACTGAGAACAAGGTATCTGAACAGATTAGGAAGACACTGACTACAATACCTCTTATTCTTAAAGAACTAACTACAATCACAAAACAAATACAGAATGAAATCAATTTTGAGATATATATAGATGGATCCATGTCATTCCATTGCAATCAATATTACATGGACTTTGGATGGATAATAATAACTAGGAACAACCAAGAATTCCAATTTCAAGAATAGATAAAAAACTTTCTCTTATTGACTGGAGCAGAATTCAAAAAAAAAAAACTCTTTTCCACTCGCATCAAAATTTCTGAAAATTTTCTTTTATGGTAACAACCCAAAGTTCACAGGAAAAAAACCTATGCTTGCAAAGAGCTTCAACAACAACGAACATGGCATCAAGATTAAGGAAAAAGGATAGCACAGTCAATTACACCAGAGAAAAAATTATTACTGGCAGTGGCAAGATCTCTAAACCACTCTTAAAAACAAAACTCGTAAGCAAGTTCAATCCTATGTTACCAGTCAAAAAACAAAGAACCCGTCCAGAACAATCCAACGACCCTAATGGATCCGAAGAATGCCAATACAATCTAAAACAGCAAGAAACAATGGAGCTTGAAGACATGACAACAAGCAAACCAATGGAACAGAAACAAGTTATCACAAAAGAAGTCCTTCAAGAGGAAGAAGTGATGGAAACCTCAAGACCAACTTCTCCAATCACGATCACTTCAACAACACCTGAGAATCAAAGTGGAAAAGATACAAACAACGATGGCTCGAACGACATTACTATAAGTAAATATACCTACGAGAAAAGGGGCGAACAGCTAATCAACAACTAAAAAGAAGATACGGACAAAGCTGGACAAGATACACTCCAACCCGGCAAGGTTTGGTGCAGCCCTGAAGAAGTACCTGGAAACTCTCCTCAAGAAAAAATTCAGTACATTAGGAATATTTGGAGACACCTGGAATCCCTAAAACACATACGAATAGAAGAGCCTACAGAAATACCGAAAATTGCAGCTATCTTTGGTAAATACCATGAGGCTCAAGCTGCATGCGAGATCAAGATCACCGATAATGAAATGACCAAACTAAGAGTAGTCTCACCGATCGGCACTACAGAAGGAAAGAACCGCTCAATCAGGATCTGGGATATTCTCATTCACTACAATAAACAGGATATCGCCAGTTTATTCAATGATAAATCAACAATAGAATACATCACACTACAACCGGCTGGGGCGTCCAATCCGGAACAGTCCAATTTAACTCAACAGAAGCATATGAAGAACAAGTTAGTAATTGGGCCCTATACAAGAATAACTATTGCATGCGCACATTTCCTACAGTCCAAACCCGCATTACAAAAGAAAAAAGAAACCAGTACAGTACCACCCTAGCTAACCTTCCATAAGAAATCTCTGTTAAAGAAATTCCAGAAATAATTAACCAGACAAATGCATAGGCATGTTACTTCCCCCTAAATCACCAAAACCAGAACAAATGCTTCGTGATCTTGTACTTCAAAGACATACAAGACCTGGATAAAGCAAGGAGTAACATCTTCCAAATCGAAAACAAGAAACTAATCTGGGTATCAAGATCAACAAGGCTCTGTGCTAACTGTGGAGCATACGAGCACGACACTAGAACATACACCTTGACAAAACAAGCCCCAACACAAAGGGACAGTAGAAATAGACTGGGACAACCCAAACTAGGGGCACGGCCACAACAAGGATCACTTCCTCCCAGACTAGGTTGAAGACCCATCTCCATGAATATAAACAGCTCGGGACGCACATACGCTAGCGTCACAAAAGGGCTTCCCTACACATCAGGACAAACAGAAAAAGTATTGAAAATTCTTAAGCAACTACAGGCGGATATGAATGTCATCAAATACCAGGTCTACATGTTGGATAAAAGAGTAACAGCAATTGAAGCAGGCCTGCATTTCAAAGCGAAGGGGCCAGCCATTATGGACACTCTTACAGAAATTGAATCTCCATCCACAAGTATGGACTTCAGAACTCCATCACCAATGGGGTTGATATTAGACAACAACAAGAAGCAATCAATAGGAGAATTAATCAAATGAAATCCACAATTGAATCCACTATGAAAGAGATAATAAAGTGTATCGATTCATCAATCGTCCAAACAGAAATATCAGAACCATTCCCTCAAGCATTCCAAAACAACTATGATTAGAAAACAGGAAGGAAAAAATGCCACGACAAAGCAACCATATATAGAAGAAGAGATAAACACAGAACAGGGAAACTGGAAGATTGGAACTATCAATGTCAGAGGAATAAATACAGAAGCTGATAAATTAGCATTACTAGAGTACTGTCAAGAAAACCAAATAGACATCCTGGGAGGCACAGAAACTTGGCTTCCTGAGAAACCCAAATGGCGTGATGAAGAGAGGAAATACCAAATCTGGTCAACCAAGCCAACTCAACAAACACAAGGAACAGGAGTTAGTATACTGATAGAAAGAAAGTGGGCAACTCATGTTTACAACACAGAGGAATGTATTAACTGAGGTTTGTCAATCGACATGGCCTTTACTGGGAAAATCAGATATAGAATCATAACTGTATACAACTCAGTGAACGAAACGAAGAAACTAGAGAGAGCAAAGCTACAACAGTGGATCAAAAGTAAGATAGGTGAAGGCAAAAGCAAGAACATGATAATAATAGTAATGGGGTATCTAAACAAAGTAGCAGAAATGAGGCTGGATAGAACAACTGAAAGAAACAATCAAAACAAATCAAGACATATCATTGACACATTGAAGGCATTCGAGTTAATAGATACATTTAGACAAGTCCACCCATCCAAAAAGAGCTACACATATCACAGACCTAAGACGAACTATGGGAGCAGGCTAGATTACATCTGGGTAACGAATCTTCTACTTCTATACATTATAAGTACAGAACACAGTTCACTGGAAACAGTAATCAAAAGTGACCATAAGCTAGTAGTACTCCAGTTCAGTATGCCACACACTTCATGGGCCAAACTA
>CAJVPT010003400.1:0-15346 GCA_910592055.1 Acaulospora colombiana
GATTTAAAAATTGCCAAAGTTGAAATTTATAATAAAAACATAGTAAGTGGACTCAAACTTTTGGAAGCAACTGTATAATTTAATGTATACGTATTTTATCATATTTAAAATTTTTCGATAATTTCTGGAAATTATATAAAAAATTTTTAATATAATCTCCGGAGATTTTTGAACATTTTTTTGAATATCTCCAGAATTATATATATAACTTTTACTCTGAAGACTTCTAACGACACCAAAAGTCCTCTGGAGATCTTCACCTAAAAAATTTCCTGATGCAGTACTGACAACAAGTTTTAGATACCTATCGACAAGGGAATGTGGAATTTTTACACATGTTTTCAATATATTGAAAGAGTTACGAGGAACAAGTCAGCAGTACCTACACGAATAAAAAGTTGTTGTGATGAACAGCCTCCTGTTTAACTATGCAATAGGTATTTTTTCTGTTGATGTGACTTCGAGTATACAGCAAAAAATTGCTGAACATGGGCTTCCAAGATTAAATGGAAACAAGTATGGAGCAGTCGAAAAAGGTATCTCGGTTTTTTACGACAATAAGGAAATTAAACCTAACCATCTCTTAAGTCTCTGTAAAGCATATGCATTCTGAAGATATAGCAAATTTGTCCATGCCAATACAAATTTTCTGGACTATGCAATTTCAGCCAGCTGTCTGAGAGGAATTTACTCTGAAAGTGGTCCAGAATTTACTTGCCGAGAAGGGGATTTCGATGGAAGCAACTTCTACATGGCTAAATGGGGAATAAAAGTAGAGATGACAGATATTTTTATAAAAATGATAAAAAAGTTTGGAAAATAAAATACTAAGTTTTTATTTAAATTTTTATACAAGGCAACACTCTTTTTTGCTGGCCAGAAAAAAAGCTACATGATATAACTGTTTTGCTGAAGAAAAGTGTAACTAGTAGTTTATCACAAAACCTGGCAAAAAAAACAGTAACAGCAATTAAAAAATGGAAAGAAGATATCGAAAAAGAAAAACATATAAAGTATCAGCAGGAGCAATTGCAACAAGATCTCCTAATGATAAAGCAAATTATATAAATATTAAAATTTGAAAAAAAACTATTATTAGGAAAATATTAAAGAGAAAGTATATTAAAATTATTAAATTGAAATACTTTAGTACAATCTTAAATTTAAAGAAAAATCAATCTTTTATTCTAATTAATTATTTATTAATTATAAAAAATAAAAAATAAAAATAAAAGCTACTTAGATTCAAATAAGAAAAGTAGAAAAAAAAAACAAGTTTCAAATAGAAGTAAATAACTAGTTTTCTTTAAAGAATTAAATTTATAGCAATTATAATAATACTTCTGATAGTTTTATTGATAGCACAGTTAAAATTTGTATAAACAATTAAATCTATATTTTTAAATAGAAAACAATAAAAAAAAAGAATTCAAAAAAATATATAAGAGATAACTAAAACTAACAAAAAAAAATATATAGATTTGAAGCTTATTAAAGTTAAGATATATTTTAATAATATTTATAATAAAAAAGTAAATATTTTAATTAAAGAAGTTCTAAAACTTATACTGATTAAATAGAAAGATCTTGTCTTATATAAAATTATTACAGAAATTAAATAATAAGATAAGATTTTAAATAATTCAATTAAATAATTTATTAATAATATTGATAATAAAACAATAACTTATTAGTAAGTAAAGTAAAATAGAATAAAGAAAAAATAGAGTTATCAAATTTCAAGTTCTTATGTAGAATTTAATATAGAAAGAATTAAAGATGGGTATATATAAAATATATTCTTCAAAAATTCTAATATAAAAGCTTTCTTATTAAATTAATTAATAATAAGCAGACCTGTAGGTCTATAGCATAGTAATAGTGCTCCTAGGTCACAATCACAAAATCCAGAGTTTAATATCACATAAGGATGAATATAAAAATAAGTTATAGATAGTACAAGAATTTTATCTATCTTATAATGATAATTAAGTGCCTCAATAAGGCAATAATAAGAACCCATCCACTCATTATAGCCATAATAAGACAAGATTCAAACCAATACAAGTTACAAACAAGCGAATATATGTGATATGATCTTTCTACACAGAACTGATCATCTGGCTATAATATAAAGAAGGACTTATACACTTAGAAGATAATAGGATATGCTCAAAAATAAGACAAGATTTAGTCTAGTGTTATACTGAAGATACAAGACAGATATCTAGATAAAACAGGCAAAGAAATCAAGTGATTCGATATCCTTTACACAAGATCACTCTAATCAAGTATCAGATAGATCATGATACAAGACAAGTTCCTATAGATAAGAAAAAGAAAAAAACTTTATAAGCTCTAACAAGGTCATATTATATAAGAAACCCTCAACATTGATAGTTATGGGTATCTTATATAAGTTCTTGACATGTTAGTCTTCCTAATAAGGGATAGCAATAGGTTGTTTGGTGGGTCACAAAAGTTCTAGAAAGTGTTACTTTCAGACATAGATTAATATGATAAGGCCACTTTATGAAGTTAGACTCCTTCAACTCCTATAGCTTAATTAGAATTAAGAGACAGTTCTATATTAGACAGTTATATAGTTACCTTATCCTGATTGGGTGAGACATAAATAGATACCCATTATACTATTTGTTAATCTGTAAATCCTTAGACAATATAAGTAATTACTTATCCCAATTGTCCTTAGGACATATCTTGATTATAATAAAAATACACAAACTGACACAAGAATGAACTAGTATTTAAAAAAAAAAATCAATAATAAGCTATTAAATTGACTATAAGAAGTCTGGCTATATAAATAAGTAAAATATATTGCATATAATCAACAAAAAGAAATTATAAAGTATTTATTAGAATGCTTAATTTATAAAAATTAACTATAAGTAGTATAGAATAAAGAAATAGATAAAATTATTAAAAACTTTAAAAAGCTTTTATAGAAAAAAAAAAGGAAAATTAAAAAGAAAAGTATCAGACTGATTATTAACAATCAAGAAGAACTAGGGAAGTTTGATAAGTGGATTTTTAAATTAGTGAAACAGATTTCTAAAACTAAACAAGATATTTTAAGTTTTTATACTAGCCTTATAATCATATTCTAGAAATAATAAATCTAAAATGCTATAAAAATATATAGAAAAAAAAAACAAAAAAATAAATAATAAATATATAAAAAAGAATTTGCAATCAAGTTTAAAAAAAAACCCAAACAAGAGATATAAAAAAATAATAGAATAAAAATAAATACAAGAGATTAATAGAGTAGATAAGACAAAAAAATCTTTATATTCTTTAGACTAAAAAACTATACTTTTAAAGAAAAGAAAATTATTATTAAAAAAAAAAGTCTAAAAGAAAAAAATCTTCAAGAAATTTTTTTTTTTTTTTTTTTTTTTTTTTTAAGCGGCTTGGTCAAGTTTATTAGTGAAGTTTAAAGAAAAACAGTAAGAAGCTAGTAAACTAATGATAGGTTAGAACCACTTCATGGTTAAGCTATTTCCAGACAGAGACCTAATGAAGAACCATTAGAGCGATAAAAATTTCTTGAGGGTGGTGTGTGTAACAAATCCATGTCTGCCACAGACCATCTGGTCTGTTTTATTAATGTGTTCGATGCTCTACTCTGCTATCTCTAGTTGAATAAGAAGAATAAAGCTAAAACTGTACAAACTTAAACAGGGGGGAAGATTCTGCATTACAAAAAAGGCACCGGATTGAGGAGGGGAAATGGTTTGGTTATGGGTGACTTGGAGGCATGCTACTACTACCATATTGATACCATGGATTGATTACTCTTCGAGAGCTTCATCAGTTCAGGGCGTAGTGCCTGTTCCTCCACTGCTTTCAGTATCTCCATGTTGTAGTTCTTATCTGCCAGTTCTTGCCTTTTCCTTCCATACCCTATTCAGTATGGGATCTTTTACAGATGTTCTTCTGGGTAATGATAAGTCAGAGGTTTCGAAGGGCTCTAGAACATGGGAAGAGGTGAATATGTACTGGGAAGTTGGGGCCCATCGTCAAACAATCTGTCCTTCTTTATTATTGCGATAACTCCAGCCTAGAAAGGAGAATCTTGGTACTTCCAGCATGCACCTTGTTGAACTTGATAAATATCATACTGTTTTCCCCAAAGTACTACCATCTGTAGAGATTGAGCCATTGTTCTATGTTCCATTATGGCGCATTCTTCAGCCACTGGAGGGTTGTTCGACTGCATGTTGATATTGTTAATTAAGTGCAAATGATCCTAAGATCTCCCTGATCTCCCAATATTTATGCTAATAAAGAATAGGCATGACACTTTTAAGGTATCATTCTCATTTTGTATTCCTTTGAGTCTAGTCTTCTTTCTTCTTTCATAGTAGAGGAGGAGGGAGAAGTATGTTCTTTCTCTTTTGTTTAGTCAAAATATAGGAGTAGACAGTGTTTATTATCCACTCGCACCAACACAATGACTCATGGTGAACCTCAGGTTCTTATGGAGCTGAGGAAATACATTTGAACACGTGGAGTGACCAATAAGAGCTTGTTTACTTCTTTTTATTAATGTAAGCTCTGTCTGCCCAATCACGGTGTGAGAAACTTTGTGCTATTCAAAATTCAGGATCAAACTGAGGTGGCAAAATTCCTCAGAAAAAATCAAGAATGAGCACTATGAAAAGCTAAAATAGATAACAAGAGGATGGGAAAGTTGTCTCTCATCATCATAGAACTTCTGTGGTGTTTCTCTATGGTGTGAGATAGCAGCACATTAGTTCTTATTTCTTTCAGAACTTTCTTGCCATAGGTAGGAAAGGTATTTCTTGACCTTTAAGGTCACTAGAGATCAAGTTTTTATTTGAAGAGGATAGTAAGCAAGAAGAGGGAGGAGGTAGTTGATGACACTTGAAGCTTTTTCAAGTTGGTTTAAGAAAAGTGGTAAGACTTTATTAGCCCAGAAGTATAAAAACTTCTTGTGAACGTCTTTTTTGTGTATGGTCAAAGGATCAGCGGAAAGAGTTTTGTTTTAAAAATTTAAATAATTTATAGTTATTAAGATATATATATATATTTTTTTTTTATCCTAGGTCAAGCTAGATATGTGTACTTTATTAAACATTTGTATACTGTACATTTTAAATGATTCATTAAAGCTAAGACTTTATCTAACTTACTTGTTGCTATTTTGTCTTAATATATCAAAACTCTAAATACAACTTCGGAAGTGATTTATCACACCATTAATGGTTCAGGTAAATATTCTTTCAATATTTAACATCATTGCCTGCAGATCACTACTGCAGATCACTATCCATTGTTCTAATCAAGCTTAAAACCCAACCACTTTATTCCATAAGTAACATCTTTGCATAGAATTTTTTTCGGCTTTTATTTTCTTGAGTTCTGTCCTCTGATAGAGGATCTTTACTTTTGGAAACTGATGGTTTTAAGCTATGTATGCTAAGGGTCAGTTTATTTTTTTTACTCTGTAAATTCCCTATAAATATTCATATTCGATTATCTTCTCATATCTTTTGTTCCAAATCTTTTTTTTATTTTGTTGCACACTCTTATTTGCATCTTTGACATACATCTTCTTGCATTATTACCAATTCTTTTTTCATGGCATTATAGATCTATTATTTTTAGGATTAGGTCTTTCATTACTAGCCCTGTGCAAAAGCTTAGAGTGTCCTGACTGGTTTTTGAGATCTGTTATACCAGTTTAGAGATTCATTTATTCAACTCAGCCATTTTTTCTTTATCATGGATAATCAATCTTGCATGTTTTTCTTCTACATCTTTTTTCCTCTCTTGTAAGAGCCCTCTGAAGTCTTTAAGAATCCTATCTTGTCCTTTATTCCATGCTTCCTGTAATTGTTTTTTGTATGCTGGACACTCTAGTAAATATTTGAAAGTTTCACTTTACTGGCTACATACAATACACTTTACTTATTTGTAAAGATTGGGCCTTCTAGTTGCCAGCTTGTTCAGAGTTGGTAGCCCATCATTCATTAGTTTTATGAGGAAGCTTTTTCTTTGTGATTGCTTAAAGGAAGTGTCCCAGGTACAGTATGTTTTTCTTTTATTCTTTTCTATACAAGGTCCCAAGTATGATCTTGTTGTTCTATAATTTGGTAACACTATCTTTTTTCCATACTGTTTTGTTGTGTCTATTGGAAGGCAGTTGTTTTATTGTTTACTTTTTTGACAAACTATCTTATTGAATTATCCAGTATCTTTTCTTGCTATCTAATTTCTGGAATGATCTTATATAAGGTCAGCTCTTTCCATTCTATTGCTGGGAGTTTCAGAGCTTTTTTGACTAAAACATCTGCTTCTTAGTTATGTAGTCATTGGAATATACCTTAACCTTGATAAGTTGCAGGTTTATAGTCTTTTTTTTTTACCAATTATAATATTCGTACCTACAGGAACCAGTTTTTTTCCTTTAACCATCTTTTGTAAGTTTACTTTGGCTCTTTTCTTTCTATTGTTTTCCACTTGGAGATACAGGCATGACTATCTGTATAGATTTTTATGTAACTATCCACTGGAATTCCTAAAAGTATTGTGACAATTGCTACAAGTTCAGTATGTATTGAGAAGTATCAACTGTTTACTCCTGTTTAAAATCTACTTTTTCTATTCTTATCTCCTATCTGGATCCATGCTACTTCTATTTTCATTTTTTCCTTTCTATAATTAATAAGTGATCCATTAGAGTAGAAGATTGGTTTTTTAATATTGTATCCCAGGTTGCGTTGAAGTATTTCTATTAGGTTATCCTGATATACTCTTTCTATAATATTGTCTCTAATGATGCCCTCTTTCCATCTTTCGATATCTACTTAATTCATTATATTGGTTAGAGCTAAGGTTTGAGGGTTTGGATCCATGTTAGTAATCTTTTCCATTGTCCCTTCTAGTGATGCCTTGAAGTAGGTGATTGTAAGTTCTTGAGCTCTTCTGGTTGACTTTCTTGTATTGAAATATGAAACTTCATATATATCTTTTATATCTTTCTCTAATATACATTCTCTTTTTATTTTGTACCCTCTGGGCATCCTGGGCACTTTGTTAATATTGTTATTTAAATATTATCATTATTACTGCAGTTGAAGTGTTCAACATTAACTTTGTATTCTATTTTTATCATTGTAGTTTTCTCCAGATTATGTGATATCCAGCTTTCTTTGTAATTATCCATAGTTTTTGTCATTTGTCATGGTCTACATTAATTGCAACATATTTTAGTTTTCACTTTGTCCAATCTCTTTTCCAGGTACTCATGAGTTGGCCTATCCTATTACTTGAAAGAGTTTTGATTAAAGCTTGAAACCATTCAAAAATGGGACCTTTACTGGTGTTCTGAAATAGTTAGAACATTTGCCAATTCCTAATTTCTTTAGTAGCTTGATTGATATGCTGGTCTATATACAGCAGTTTATTGTTTCTTAGTAATGGTATAGCTTTTCTATATTCTTCTAATGTAAGGTGTTCCTTAATTAATCTATTTTCCTTACTCCATTCGATTATTTCTTGCCATTTCCAATTGTGAAAAGTTATTTTTATATCTTTAATCAACTTTATTACTTAGAGCATGAATTTTCCTTTATCTGATAGATGATTCAGGGAGTTGAATATTAATAGGTTAAGTGGTTTCTAATTCTTTATCTATACTTGTTTAAGTCAGATAATTGTTGTAATTCCTGTGGGACTAGGATCATTTAGTCTATTACATAATCCTGTTATTTGACTTTCTTGCTGGAGCATCCAGATGCGTTTCAGGTTATGAATCTCTGAGTGATATATTATATTATTAGGTATAGATCTACATAGAGTACTCTTGTTTTTGAAGAGCTTTCTATATGCTGCTATTGAAGTGTTACATATTTTTCAGGATAGTATACTATGCTGTATCCTGAATTCTATTCTTGGAATTAATACCCTATTTAGAATATGCAGGGTTTGTTTATCTGTTAATTTCTTGCTTTAAGAGCTCTGATCACTAAGTTGATCTCTTTTAGCATCCTTTCTTTAAGTTCAACTGCAATTTTTTGATTATCAGTTCAGATTCTTAGAAATCTTGTATGTTCTATCCTACTGAGCTTCTTTACTACTTCTTTTTTTATACCAGCCTGAACTTCTTCTGAATAGCAATTGGAATTGTTAATAGTAATTAGGACTGATTTATTACTATTGATCTAAGAATCATTGGCTTTGTAGAAGACTTTCGCAATTTCGAGGATTTCTTCCATATTCTTTTTGGATCTTGCTATTCATATCGTATTATTCATAAAGGCTATAACCATGTATCTTAATTCTAGCCTTCTTGTGGTCTGTCCTTTGAGATCTGGATTCCAGGTAACTGATATTTTGTATCCCCTTTCTTTGTCATTCTGAATCTTGTAGAGTAAAGAATCATAGAATATTCGTCATAGCAATAGTGAGATAGTTTCCCTTTGATCGATGTCATCCTCTACTTTTAGGAGTTCTGTGAAATCATTTTTAAAGATAACTTGAAATTCTCTGTCTTGAAATAGATTCAGCATGATTTTGATAAAACCCTTTGGTATTCTGATCCTTTCCATTGCTTTACTAGTATATCCAGATTAATTGTGTCATAGGCTTTAGCAATATCTTGAAAAAGTATTCATAATTTCTTTTTATTTTTTCTTGCATCTTCGTAGATATTGTTGAGGATTTGGATTGGTTGTAATGTACTTTCTCCAGGGAGATCTACGAATTGGGACCTTTGAGAATATTATTGACTTTACAGATATTTCCTATCCTATTAGTAAGGATTTTTGTGAAATACTTTCTTGTGATTTCTAACAGAACTATTGATCTTATGTTTATTAGCTCACATTCCCATGGTTTTGGTTTGGCTATGGGATATATATGGCTCTGTTTCCAACAAGTGGGGATTACCTTCTATCTCAAAAAGTTGTTTACCATTTTTTTTAGGATTTCTTTTCCATCCTAACTCAGTTTCTTAAGCATTTTGTAGCTAATTTGTGACTGTTCTAATGCCTTGTTGTTTGGAAGTATTCAAAATATTTTATCTAATTCCTCTTGTGAGATTGGTTTGAAGAAATCTTTATATTATAGTTCCTTAATATAATCCTTGGGTCTATACTCTTCTTTTCAATCTTCTGTAAGGCTATTGAAGTTGGCATCTTTTTTTAAATACTTCTAGATGGTATTGCCTTAGTTCTTTCTCTATTTTACCTGTTTTGATTGTTATGTATTCTGTACTATCCTATGTGACCTTAACTTTGTTCAACGCAATTTTGCTTCTTGTTCTGTTTGTTAGTGAGCTTACCATTCTTCTCTGTTTGAATTCTAGGTCATCGTATCATTGTTTTAAAGCAATCTTGATTGCATCTCTTGTTTTCTTGACTTCAATCTTTTGACTAATAAATTTCAATCTCTCTATTACATCTAGATATCTTTTTTCAATAATGACCAGGGCATATTGGAGATGCTATATTGGATACAATAGTTTTCAATCTGATAGTTAGGGCTATATGTTGCATTGTGTTTCTTTAGTGTCAAGCTAAGAATGTGTAGTTTAGCTATTTCTCTTGATGCTTTAGTCTTCTTAAAGAGCTTTTTTAGCTGTAGAACTTTTCTATAGTGTATGTAATAAACTTTGAACTATGTCTATATTCAGGTTTTTCTTTATATATAATTGGTTTCTTGATTGCAAGCTTGTTGAAGACTGTTTTGCAGATTTGTTCTTCAAAGGTTTTCCAGATCTTGTTTGCTTGGTTTTCCCTTTTATTTTCATTGGGTTCTTCTTTAAGTAGGGATTTCAATGTTATCTTAAACTTGTGATCTAGTTTTCACAAAAGGTTTGTTATTGTTCTGGAGATGTTCCCTTAGTATTTATTCTTCTTAATTGTTGTTTAGAAGACTTTATGGTGTTACTTCATGTAAAGAGATTATTGTCATATAAAGTTATAGAAATCATAGTGTGGTTGCTTCCTATGACTTTTTTTATCTCTTCATTATCAAACCATAGTATTTAATATCTTGATAAGCTTTGTAATATCCAGATATAGTCAATTTTACTATAACTTGTTATGTTCTATCTTGTGGGAGTATTGTTTTTTCCTTCCCATATATCTTGTGTATCTATAAACTCCCACTCATTAAGAAAATCAAACAGTGGGATTTCAGGATGTCAAGAGAATTTGAATTTTGCTTTGAAAGATGAAGTTCTATCTTTCAATAGATTGTAAGCAGCATTAAAGTCTCCCATTATAATTGTATGAAAGTCTTTTCTATATTTTGTTTTGCTAAGGCTGATTATTTTCTCCTGCACTTTTTTGCATAACTTGTATAATACAGATTTTTTTCTTTTTTATTAGCAAGTTGGCAGCTATAATATATCCATCTTCTTCTTCGATTGATGTCACCTTTTTCTCTAGGTCTATTCTGATAAGGAGACTAACTTCTGCTTCAAAGAGTATATCAGGATTGGTGCTATAGAAGTGTTTATAGGCTCTTTATTTGTCGAAAACCTATTTGGCATTAGCTTGGGTAAGTTTTGTTTTATATAAATCCATTATACCTATCCCTTGTTCTGTAATTTCTTCAATTAGACTTCTTTGATCCATCTTATCTATAATACCTCTGATATTGTATATTTTGATCCTAATTATTCTTTTTGTATGTCTCCCATTTCTTCCAGTTTCTTTTCTATTATTATGTTTTTTCTTTTTTTGTTGAGAAAAATATTGCATTTCTTTTATAAGAATGTTATTAGATCTAAATTATCGTATTGTTCTAATGAAACCTCTTTTTATTGTATTTGTTTTCTACCTTTGTTATTAGTTGCTATTGAGAATGAAGCAGGCATGTTCATCTCTTGTCTCTTTGAATTGCCTGTTGCACCATGTTAGAAGTGATTGACCCCTCTTCTACTTCTATTTATCTTGTTGGGATTGTTTGTCTTTCAAGTCTATTTATTCTATTACTCAGTTTTTCAAGGTTGGCCAATATGAGCTAAGAAAATCTTGATTGCCTTCTGTCTCTGATCTGATATCCTCACTGCTAATATTCTGCTAGAGAGTCCTTCATTTTTTTATTGGCTCTTTATTACTATCCGTAGTAGGATATCTAGTTGTTCTATAATTCTTCTGCCTTACACTATTATTATCCTTTTATTTTGTTTGTCTTTGGTTTCTGAAATGTATAGATTTTATAGTATAGGGATGACTATAAGAGAATGAAAAAGAGGATCTTGTGGACTCATAGTCTAATAGTAAATCTGAAGTTGAGTCATTATCTATGTTGATTTTTTGAGATCTTTGATAACGTGATTTCCTTTCTTTCCTTATAGGGCTAGTATTTTCTCTATTGCTGGAATTCTTCACATTTCAGGACAATATTAAACCTTGTAAGAAAGTATATTATTTGTATGCCTTGTCCCTATCCTTTCTTGTTACAAACCAGATAACTGTAAAGTTCTATTTCTTTAATATGTAAGGGTTTTTGTGAGTATAACATACTTTTGTCTAGATATCATGTAGAGCTCTTGCTATCAAGCTGTTATATGTTCTGTTTGTACCCAACAGTCTAGTTGAGTTGATATTTCTCTCAATTAGGGTGGCATTTATCTCTTTATCAGTCAGCTCTGATTTAGTAAAGATAGCTTTGAACATTTCAGTATCTATAGGTATTGTCCATATTTCTGTGAAATCCTATTTAATATGTTTATGAAGCTTGAAATAGGCCTTAACCCTAGTCTTCATCTTGGCCTTATAGATATGGATGTTTTGGACTGTTTCATATCTCTTGAGATATTTGGCTATATAACTTCTGGAAACCTTTTGATCTAGATCTATTAGGCTAATATGTCATATATTAGATCTATTTTCTCCTTTGAATTCTTGAAAGATTTTTTTGTTTTTCTCTCTTTTGGTCATGTGAGTAGAATGTGAAGTATGAGGAGTTATTTGTTGAATAGTAAAATTATTCTCTTTGTAGTTTATCTCTTTTATGCATTTTAGGACATCCTCTTCTTCTTATACCCAAAAGGTCAACCATTCATTTTCATTGATAAATTCTTTCTTTAAGAAGTGTATTTCTCTTTATAGTAATTTCATGGTATTGCTTAGATGGGCCTTGACTTCTTTTTTGTTTCCCCTAGAATATTGGCCATCATGGTATCGAGTTTATATATTTCTCCTTTTCCTATAAAATATGGGTTTGTCGATGGAATGAAGTCCCTGTTTCTCATATCATATAAGCTATAATTACTGATGTTATTGCCTTTTATTTTCACTTGAAGCCTTTATATTTTGGCCTCTTCTTGTTTATGAATACTGGTCATTATAATTTCATTATCTATCATTGACTCAGTATCTACATGTTCTGTGATTTTTATCAGTTGACTTTTCAGCTCCTGTGGATTACTTGTATTCTTGATAATTTCTATGAATTTGTCTTTTATATAGAGCTGTAGAAGATCTTCTTCTTTTCTTTTTCCTTGTTACCAGAGATATAGGATATGTTGGGTAAGGATCTATTTCTTATAAAATGTTGCTTTATCTATTTTTAGGATGTTAGCAATAATATTTTCTAGAATAGTAAAAGTTTCTGGTGTAGGAGTTATTTCTTCTTTTGAATCTCCTTCTTTTTGCCTTATCAACTGTTGAGATACCCATAGTTCTGAGGTTTCGTCATATTTTTTTAAAAGCTTAATTATAGTATTCAAGATATTCTCTTCTCTTTTATTTACTATATGAAGAATATGTTGTGTCCTATCCATATTGGCTGTGTCATATGATTATTGGATAAGTCACGCTTTGTGAATTAACTCTGTTTATTTATTTACTTATTCAGATAGTATTACTGGAGGTTCCCTAATCTATCTGTTATACTAGTAGATCAATTGTTAGGTAAATACAAGTTGCATGTTATTTATCTGTTTATCTGTTAATTTTAGTAAAATGTGTGCTGGATCTATTAAGGAATAAACTGAATATGAGGAATGTGTTTTGTGATTAGCTAGAATATGTGTTGAGCTTGTTTATCTGTTTATAGACATATCATGTAATCTATTGTTATATCTCTATTGTCTAAAGAAATGTGTTCATGTTAATATTACATACTAGTTGTTTATATATTGCTGATGTATTGTTACTAATAATCTCTAGTTGTTGCTCTTGGGTTTATGACGTCTTTTTGGGTCTTGCAAATTTTGAGTTTTGATTGATTTACCGGTTGAGATTATTATATTGCCAGGTTTCTTCTAATGTCTAGAAAGGTGTAAATCTGCACTGGCCTAGTTGGAGGCTAGGGGAGTTGATATTGGATCCCTTGGCCTTACTATGATTCAGATTTACTTTTGTTTTTCCTTTTTCTCAAAAGTTGATGGATAAAGTACTAATGTTATTATTATTACTCTTCTTCTGGTAGCTTGTTTATAGTATTGCTCCAAGTAAGGTAATGTAGTTGTGTTCCTCTTTATTGTGTTTGCTAAGCTTGGGTTGTATTATCCTTTTTCTCTAAACAATTATTAAAAAGAAATTTTTAGGAAAATAGTGGATCAGCAGAAAGAGATTTAATTATCGTTATTAAGATATTAATAAAAAAATTATTAAATAAATATATATAAATACTAAATCAATAGTAAATAATAAAATAACAATAATATATTTTTAGAAATAATAAAAAAAATCATTTAGAAAAAAACTCTTTTTGCTGATTCCCAGTTTTCTTAAAATTTTCTTTTTTTTGGTAATTTTATTGAAAAACAAGAGAAGCCAGCTTTATATACACAAGAAAACACTTTTATATACAAAAACCTTTGCTTTCAAGCAAGCTTCATACTACATACAATTAATCAGCAACAAATATCAAGAAGATTTAAAGAAAATCTATCTTTTTTACACAAAGTTTCTTTTTTTACAAAAGAAAAAAAACCACAAGAACACTGATTCACAGTAAACTTTTTGAGACCCAACCTCAACTCCACAAGCTCTTAACCAGGTTAGTGCAGGGTAACACCTTTCTTGATATCAAGAGAAGTCTTGCAAACAACAACTCAAGCTGATAAATCAGTTTAAGTTCAAGATTTATAACACTTAGGAGAATGTTCAAACCTCTTTTGCTCAACAAGATAGTGTTTCAAAAACAACACAACAACTGATTACATCTAAAATGCATAACATGAAATTGGGCATGTCTGTGTTATTACAATAATAAGCTCACATGACAAATATAAACTTCAAAACAAATATGTTTTGTTTACATCCCCTTACATTATATCTATTATTAGATTTGATAATCAAAGTCAATCATCTTTAAATAAGATTTACAACAGCAAAACAACAGCAGCTTATTTTGGAGACACATAAACTTTAGACTACAACATCTACCAAAACAATCAATAAGTTTTTCTGCATCATATGATTTATACATGTTATTGAAAAGACATAGGATAATACAAGTGACGAAAAAGAGTAAAGCATTATTATGGATATACTGATTTGATTATCAAACAATTTAATCAACATAAAAAACTTTGGGCAACACAAGCTATTTTCAATATAGCTGCTACTCCAGAAACTATACAGGACTCTGTCCCTGAATCAAACAGATACTTAATCCTGGATAGTGTTATCATTCAAATTCTAAATGTTGATCAGACTATCCTTGTAAAAGTCACAATTCTTACGTAACATATCTTATATCTGTGGACTCAAGGATAAAAGAAAGATGAAGATCTTCTAGTACCATATTTAGAAGATAAATATTTTGATCTAATCAAACAGGAGAAACAATCACAACACATCTTCTATGAAATATCAATAGCCCAATCACAATATATGGCAATTCTTATAATACAAATCTGAGAAATAATATGGATGTTCAATCAACTATAACAGTAGAAATTCTCAGTAATACTGAAATAGAAATAGGCAACAAGAAAGTAAAAGACTAACTAGAGATAATATTAATTACAAGTATATGGAAAGACAAGTGATTTGTTTTTTCAAATATCTACTTTTATTTTATTTTTTTTTCATTGTAACTAGTAAGGAATTAAGATATATTATTTTTACTACATGTTCCTTCTTAAGATACTTTTGAGTTAATAAATTTTCCCTAACCTGTAATTTAGTTAAGTTAATATAGTTTCAAAAAAATTGTGAAAATTTTAGCTTACAAAATTTTTATGGGTTTTTTTGAATTTTTTTTATTATCAATGTCAGCCCTTAAAGTAGTAGCAGTATTTTCAAAAACTCTTTCCGCTGATCCTCTGACCACACACAAAAAAGATGTTCGCAAGAAGTTTTTATACTTCCTTGCTAATAAA